>CAEFZX010009937.1:0-42323 GCA_903066825.1 Alfaro cultratus
AAACTTGTGTTGTAATTTTATCCCAACTTTCATGCAAAACAAAACAAAATGTCCAAAAAAAAAAAACATATTTTTTTTTAAAACTTAAAAAAAAAAAAAAAAAAAAAAGATTAAGAAAAACAATCAAATCAGATTTTGATTAGAACAATCCACTGGTGTGAAATCAGTAAGAGCTCAAAGTGATACATTCTGTCTGAGTCCTCCCGCTATCTCTTGAACTTTGCATATTAATATTACATGAAGACAGCCGAAACATATTAACAAGGAGAGTTCATGTTGAATGGGTTCATGCTACACAGTGTACACACAAACACACACACACACACACACACACACGCCCACACACACACACGCGCACACACACATTCATCAGATAAAACAAACAAACAAAAAGAAATACATTTAATTCAAGTGAAGCGCAAAAAAACCTTAAAAAAACCTGGAAGCCATTCTGCTTATGCACGTCAGCCTTCACCAAACAGATAAGAATAATAATAAAAAAAAGAGGCGAAATCAGAGCTAGAAAACAGGATGAGGCATCAGACTAAGCTCTCAGAAGCTCAGTGCTCTCTATGCAGACGTCCAGATCAGGGTTTGTAGAAAGCTCCACAGGATGGAAGTTCACAAAAGTGCTCCTCATTATAGTTTTCTTCTTATTTGCCTTCACTTCTTGTACCTCCACTGGTGAACAGTTCCTCTAAAGTGCACAGATGAGGTAAATAAAATTCTTCTCGAAAAAACAGGTTTGTAACTGCTCACCAGTTCAGACCGGGACCATAGAGTGTTGCATGTGTTGCATTTGGGACAACATTTCCTGCTGCACACTCGCAATTAGTATGTCCTGATGTGACGGTGTGATTATTCCAAGTCTGTCCATCTCCCTGTGGGGAAACAAACACACATATGGTTCAGATGTGTGGTATGTATTTTGCCTCAAAGCACTCAGAAACCTGTAGCAAAAGGTGCTCCAGCTGAACAAATTGAACTTTCTGGCCAAAATGCAAAACACTGTGTGATGTAGCATGACGATGCCACCAGCATGACACATGGTGGTGACAGCATCATGCTAAGGTGATGCTTTTCTTCAGCAGAATCAGGACATCTGATCGAGTTTCATGAGAACATAGGCAGAGCTTTCAGAAGTACGATGACACTCAACAAAAAATTATATATTTTTTAAAATATATAATTTGAAAAATATATATTTTTGCTTTCACTTGCCACCACTTTGCAAATCAACAATACTTTTTTTATCTACTACATTAAGCCCAACACAACACATTAAAGTTATGCTTGTAACATGACACAATGTGCTTATAGTCGAAGTTGTAGAAATGCTTTTGCAGGAGACTGTTCCTACAAGCTGCATCAGGTCATTTTGGTTATGTAGCAGAATCAGCATCAACACTATATCTCTGTGTAATGCAGAAAAAGCACATTTAAAATAAGCTGCACTCACTGGTGTGTGAGAGCCAGGAGGCTTTCAAGGCTGGAGTATCCTGCAGCTGCAAGGACGTCTCTGTATCTCTCCAACCCAATGGACTGCAGCCAATCATACATCGACCACTGTGGGACACACACCTCTGGTACAACAGACACACAAACCTCTGATCCCACTCTGGACTCCAGCATGGTCCCCGGAGGTCTGTAGGAAAATAGAGTTATTCTTATTTTGCGGGAGACCGTTACTTGCAATAGTGATAAATTGGATATGGGAGTTCATGCATAGCTATGCAAGTATTTGCCTTGGCGCATATGCTTATTTTTATCTGTGTGTATTGACATGCACTATGCACCTGTCCCCTCCTGTGCGCCGCAGGGTGCCAGGGTTGCGTATAAGTTTATCCAACATGTTGAGAATCTGGCTGAAGGAGGGCCTGTCTCCTCGCTCTCTCTCCCAACAGTCCAGCATGAGTTGATGGAGCACCACAGGGCAGTCCATGGGAGCAGGCAGCCTGTATCCTTCTTCTATCGCTTTAATCACCTTTATAAAAGGGCAGGGATTAAGGATGATCTTTGAACTGTTACGTCTGTCCGATAATTTTTAAAACTTAAGCCATCTCTAAAATGACTGAACCAAACACAAGTACTTTTGGAAGAGATGCCAGAAGCAGTTTGATGCAGCTGCGCTTTGGGCTAAATGTTATGCAAAGACCTGCCAAATGGCAATCAAAACATGCAGACGTTCAGCATGTTCAATATGTTTGTCTTTGTTTTGAATGATAAACTAATTGCACAAATTGCCAGTTGCTTTGACCTTTAACTACCACCTGAATACTTGACAGAAATATCACAAAATATAGCAGATTAAAGTGAGTAGCACAGGCTACACATTCTGGGATCAAAATCATTACTATTAAAGCACAAACACATAATATTCTAAGATTCCCATGAATTGCAGTACATTTCAAATTTAGTGATATTTATGTATCTTGTAACTATTGTTGACCTACCAGGTCATAATCCTGCAGCACATCCAGTCATGACAAAACCACACCCAGAAAATCTTTTACTAATGTTTGTTATAACATCAACTAATGAAAGAAATAAAAAAATAAAAAAAAAACTTTACATAAAATAAAATACATAATATAAATACTGAAAAATAAAGAAACAATCAAATAAAATATGAAAAACAGAAACTAAGATAAAATAAAAAAGAAGTAATATAAGTAAATTCAATAAGAATCCAAAATAAAACAAAATGCAAAACTATTGAGACAAAAGCTAAATGAATTGCTTTAAAATAAAATAAAATTTTAAGAAAGGCAATTTAGTTCCCTCTGCTAGTAAGAAAAATGTATACTCTGGTGCAAGCCTCAGGGCTTTTCCCCATAAAGGCACTCATCATTATATCTGCTTTAGTGGTGAACAATGAGCCAAACAAACTCCTCTGTGGCTTCCCAGGGTGTGATTTCAGACAGTGTGCTCAAGTTCTCAGATCGGAGACTGATGAGGCATAACAAGTCGATATAATGAGAACCTCTGCCACAGACTCACTTAAGACAAGTGTGAAGGGAATAAAAAATTATCCCAAAAGACAACAGCAGACTAAAAAGTGTGAATATGATTTATATAAAACCACTTAAGATTTTTCTTCACCAACCAGATTGACTTTCTCTTTTCTAAGCTGAAAACGTGAAGGTACACACTAAGAATAATAAAAAAAAAAAATACTAGATTGTATCACATCTAAATTTACATTTAATTGCAGATTGGCTGCAGAATGAAAATAAACTATTAAAAAAAACACTTTACAGCTTCAACAAATATCCTAAGAATATTTAGATTGGTGCACAAAAGCAATCCAAACTTGGCCTCAGCAGTGTTTGGAGACAATTTGAAAGTAATTTTTAAGTAAGTGTGGAGCTCAAAGACAGCGGCTAGAACGCAGTGGGTAGGGTGCAAGTTATTTGGCCCTGCAATATGCTAAAAAAGCAGCATCTGTTTAATTTATTTTGCTATTTAAATTGGCTCAGGCTAAATCCCTTTTGGTGAGTGAGGAGAGGTAAAAATTTAATTGGACTGCCATACAAAGTCACAGGACTTAAATCATGTTTAGAAAATTGTTCATTTCAACATTAATCCTCAAGTGCCCAACGAAGGAGCAATTAACAGTTGCTGAAAAGCGGAAACTGATGGGCTGTTTTTTCTCCCAAACTAGCACTATATTTGTACATTCCTCTAACCTCAAATATGGGTTAATTGTTTTTTGCACGAGGTCGAGTCCCCATGTGCTATCAAAACACATCATATAAACCTTTATATGAGGATAAAAGCGAAGTTGAGACATGGTAAACGTAAGTCAGTGCTTCAAGGAAAGCCAGTTCAGTATCCTGCCACTTTGTTTACTCACGTCCTGGTTGTTCATGTCCCAGTATGGCCTCTCTCCATATGAAACCACCTCCCACATCACTATCCCATAACTCCACACGTCACTGGCTGTGGTGAACTTCCTGTAGCTGATAGCCTCTGGAGCCGTCCATCTGATGGGGATCTTCCCTCCAGGGGACAGATAGGACCCAGTTGCCTCCTAAAATAGCAGCATAATTGATTCACTGAATGATGATGATGGAATACCTTTGTTTTCTAATTTATTCAGTATGACTCACTTGTTCATTTCATCTCACTAGAGGAGAAGAAGGGCTTTTCAAATGAAATAATTTTATTCTTGCACAGATGTCCATGCATTTGGCGATTTTTGCCAAAGTAGGTGTTTCAGTTAGTCAGACAGCTTCGGCAGCATTCAAGTACGTGCGATTTTGTGAGTGAAAATGTGATAAAACAGCCAGTAAATATTTACTCAATAAACAATGGAGGATATAAAACTGGTTTATCATCAATTTCGAAAGAGCCTTTCAAAAGTACTGCTTCCCCTTAAAACCTTTTTACATTTTATCATTTAAACCAAAAACCACAAACTTGATTGTAGTTTGTGTGATTTTATGTAATCACAAAAACTACTGGGACCTTTCACAATGACTCTTCAGAACTTTGGTTGAGATGATAAAAAACAACTAATATTTAAAAGTAGATGTAACAATAACATGCACATTTTGCATTTGTTAAAATAAATAGAAAACAAAAATGCTTTACAAAAAGAGAATTTCACATTTGCAGAAAATGATGTAAAAATTTTCTGCAATTTTTACATCATTTTCTATCATATGCATATGATATCTTGCATCATATGCATATATCTTGCATATGATGCAAGATATATGGCATGTCTTAAAACCTAATAATAAAATTGAATGTTGATTCTTTCAAAATTACTGTAGAAAATACAGTAGATATACACAAGAAATGAGAGGATGTCTTTTATTCAAAAAGTTGCGTAACGTCTGTGACTCTAAACAATTTTTTTTTATCTCTAGAAAGGATAAAAATGTCTCTTTGGACTGTAAAGGTTGCAGACCTATGTGATAGACCAAGGAGTTATGCATAATTGCAAAGATGATGGAAAAGAATTCACTACCTTCATAGTTTTTAATTAGAAATAGTCTACACAACTTTGTGTTGGTTTCCCACATTTAAATCCCAAAAAAGTTAATGTAGGACATCTGCTGTTTGTGATTGTAACGTAGAGAAAAGGAAAAGGGGCTGTGAATATATTTGCAAGGCCCTGTAAGTTTTCTTCATACTCCATCCAGAATTGCCTTAGCAAGTCTTACCCTCGTAGTGTAGGCGGCCTCGGGGTCGTCCTCCAGAACTCGGCTCAGGCCGAAGTCGGACACCTTACACACCAGGTTGCTGTTGACCAGGATGTTTCGAGCAGCCAGGTCTCTGTGAACGTAGCTCATGTCTGACAGGTACTTCATACCCGAGGCGATGCCGCGCAGCATACCAACCAGCTGGATCACTGTGAACTGGCCGTCGTGTTTCTGAACCATTAATATCACAGGAAAAAAGGGGTCTGATTAACTCATAGCGCATGAAGATATTTCATCGACCGTTTAAAACTATGTTTATATTCATTTTATAGAGGAAAACAGATCAACATACACGTAAGAAAGCATCCAGAGATCCATTTTCCATATATTCCGTAATTATCATCAGAGGCTTGCCTAATGAGGGGAAAAAGTTTGAAATATTCCAGTTAAACTTTTCTTCACACTTTCATACAAAACCAGAACAATAGCACCACTTACACCTTGTGACGACACCTTCCAGTCTGATGATGTTCGGGTGGTCAAACTGACCCATGATGGACGCCTCGGACAGGAAGTCCCTCCTCTGTTTGTCCGAGTATCCTGCCTTCAGGCTCTTGATGGCCACATAGATCTCCCTCTTCCCCTGCGAACGCAGCCGACCGCTGCACACCTCCCCAAACTCTCCTACATGTGCACAGCAAACAACAATGTCAGTGCCAAGCCAGCATGTGTGTGTGGGTTTGTGTGTGCTTGCGCGCCAAAGCGAGACTTACCTATGCCAATAACCCTCTCGATATGAATATTGCTAACATCTATTTCCTTGGCAAACTCATGGATGGCCTGATCTGGGTCCTCGTACGTAAACGGGTCCACATAGATTTTGACTCCTACCATGGAAGGGAGGCGGAAGTGGACAAGAAAGGAGGGAGGAGATGGATGAATGAAGAGGAGGGCGAGAAAAACGAGTTGTATAACTACATGTTATGTAAGAGTGTTTAGGAAAGTGTGCACAACAAACAGAATCTGAGCGATAATAAAGAGGAGGATCTCTAAAACTTTGTACAATTTTCTCCTGTTACAACCGCACACTTTAGTGCATTTTGTTCTGATTTTATGTGGTAGATAAAAAAAAAAGTACTCCATAAATATGGAGAGCAGGTAAAGCTTAGAATTGTTTTAGCAAAATTGAAAACTTGATAAAAGCTGTGAAACTCCTAAAAAAATTTTTAAATTGAACAATGTGGTCAAAAATCGCTATATGAGGGGGAAACAGACTGCATGTTGCCATGACCACACTATCGCATCAAGAAACTTGGAGCTAAAAACACATGGAAATAGATACAGGGAGATTGCAGGAACTGTTAGAGGCTCCAAATGATTTTAATCTTGAGTGGAGTTTTACAATCAAACAGGACAACAAACCAATTGTAGCTTACAGTCAGAGCTACAATAGAAATGTTCAGGTTAAAGGAAATAATCTAGTCAAAGCCCTGACCTAAATCCAATTTGGAATTGGTGTCAAGATTTGAAAATTGATGTTCCCAGACACTTTCCGTTCAATGTGAGCCGGATTAAAAGAAAGAACGGAGGAAACATTCACTCTATAGAAATGGCTGAGACATTCCCCAGAGGAATAGGTATGTAGTTGTAAAGAGACTCATCAAGAACACATTAAAGAAGAACAAATATTTTTACAAAGCAATATTCATTGTGCGTGTGCGTGTTCACTACCTGGGTTCAGATGTTTCTCCTCTTCCGCGTCCTGCTTGGTCTTGCTGTACTTGCTCCTCCTGAAGAGTCAAAAACAACGCATTCTTCACACAAAGGCCAGCAACAAACACTAAGAGTTTGATTACTTCCCAAGAGTCTCGTATGAGTCTTGAAGCGACGTCACCAGACAAAAGCAAACATGTCCTACATTTGTTTTTAATATTTTTGTCATTTCTCAGAGCTACTCTTAAGTTGAGGTTTTCTTTTAAGGATTCGCAGCAAACAGAATGCGACAACAATGAGAGGAGAGAGCGACGGCCTGCAGCGAAGCACCAGATGAAAGCATTTCAGGCACAGAGGGAGGAGGGGCGACGCCTCAGGTAGCGGCGGATAAAAAGGTGTTTTCTATTAAACAAAGAAACTGTCAAAACCACCTTTTCTTTCTGAACAGGTGTGAGTGTGTGTGTCAGTGACTTTGGTTGTGGACACCGGAGCGCGTTTGTGAACGCGCACGTTGGCTAACACAAACCGCGCAGCTGAACACATTAACAGCAAGCCTGGAACAAAGGGATAATCACTGTCTCCACTCTAATCCCCTTTAAAAAAAAGCTGCAGGTAACACACGTTATTTAATCTCACTGTTGAAGGAGAACCCGGAGACTTGTGTGTGAGTTGCTGCGTATTGGTTATTAAAAAAAACAAAAAAACATGTTGATGTCAGAGATGCTTACAGAAATCAATACTAATTAAATTTTTATGTGATAGTCCTGATTAAAGCAGAGTGTTCGAAGTAAATTTAAACTATCTTTGCCAACTTAAATCAAAACATTTCCGACCAGTGCGAACAGTTTCTACTGCTGCACCTCGTTGCCTTTGTGTCATACCCTTGTTTACTTTCTCAGTGGAATATCGTCTGTGTTTCAGCATGTAATTGCGTGCATTGATCCTGTTGGGTGTATTCTCTTGGTAATCTGCAGTGATTAGTTGTTCCAACAGTCTAATCCTAAAAGAAGGTTACATTTATTGATTGTTAAAGAGTAGAAACATTTATTTTATTTTTTTCGGGGGAATAGGAGGAGGACAGCTTTATGAGCCAGAATATAAACAGAAAGAACAGCTGGAACAACAACGGGCAGATTTAGAAAGCGAAGAAGGAAGGAAGGAGGAAAGGAAAGGAAAGAAAAAAGGAAAGGGTTTTAGTGTAACTATATACCAATCAAATCCATGTTTTTCCAGACTTTCCCAGATGGTGCATTAAACCCTACTAACAATGATCTCTTGCAAAAGTAAAGTACTTTTAGATAAAGGAAATTCGCTTCGTAATTAGGACTCCTCTGTTACTCTTCTAGAATGTCCCCCTGTTATTCACACTCTAAGTGTTATTCACTTAGAGTAACATAAAATAGTAAGACACTAATCGTAACTACTCTAAGTAACATAAAAAGGACAAAGACGACTGTTCTGACTGAAGTGTGACCTTGTGTGTTTCTATACCTGCGATTTATGATGAAGACAGCAGCCGATATGAACAGTAAGACTCCCACCCCACTGACAGACAGCAGCAGGAAGGCAGAGTTCACACCTTCTCCGATCAATGGAAAGGGATCTAACAGAAAGAGATCAGCATTTTGTAAAATTAATACTACTGATTAAACATGTTGTCCTAAGCTACAGAGCATTCCTGGATTAGCACCTGAATTGGTGGAGAATTCAAACGGAGCGCTGTACTCGCCGTATCCCGCAGCTGTGCGAGCGCGAACATGAAACACGTACACAGTGAGCGGGTTGAGGCCCGCCACATCCACACTCCGTAGGAAGGTCCTCATTATGCGGTACGACCTCTCCCTTTGATCCTGATTTGACGAGACAAAAAAACAAACAAACAAACAAACAAAAAAAAAACTGTCTCTTTCAAATGTCTGACAGCAAAGTCCATCCACACCAGGAGTGAAACACAAACAGCGTCCCAACGTATTGACATTCACGCAGCTGTCCGGGCCGCGTTAACCTATGGGGCCGCTCACCTTTTCGTAGAACTTGACCTCGTACTCCAGGATGACCCCATTTGGTCGGTCGGGCTGTTGCCATGCCAACGACAAGCTGTGCCTTGTTACGTCGGTGAGTTGGATGGATGAAACTGGAGAGGGAGCTGAGAGGTAGCAAAAGATGAGTAGAGATTAAACAGTGGCACAGCTTTTTTTTTTTTTTTTTTTTCTGAAGCGTGCCTACTGAAATTGTAAAATGATACTTTCACTGTTCTGTATGCGGCTAATAGCGCATTCACTGAGCTTTTTAATCAAAGTCTCTTGGAGCCAGTGCACCTCATTACTTTCTATTCCCTCGACACCTGCCTCATTTTACTCTTACGACTCTCCATTTCTCCATCATTTTATCCGCATTCGTCCTTTTTTGTTTTGTGCCTGTTCGCATGATATCGGACCATATGGCAGAGCAGGTTGGACTTGACACATCCCAGGCACACTCTCGTGCTGTGCAGACACAGCAACTTATTTCCCTAAGGCACCTGAAACTAAGCAGGTGTGCTGGTATCTAAATGCCACCATAAAGACTTGAAGCAACGACGCTTCAGATGTAGCAGCATGCAAAAACAAAGCGAATAGAAAAAAAAAAAAGGAAAAGGCTTGCACTAAAAACTAATAAAGAGCATGTGCAAGGGAGACGCCACACATAAGCTGACTCCTTCACAAGTAAAATGAAACACTTCATAAAATGCGGGTGATTTTTCTAAGGCTTCTCTGGATCCGTGCTGAGGGTAAGAAAAGCTTCAGCTCTGCTTGTACCAGCCCTGTTGTTCAGTTATTTCCTGACCGTCATGATTTGCTTTTTTTCCCCCCCTCGTCAACTTTTTTCATTTGTATTGAAGTCGGTGATTTCCTGAATACTTTTGACACCATCTCAAGAGTCCCCCTGTAATTAATTCAGTTGTTTGGTGTGGGAGGACAAAGTAATAACTATGAGCAATATAATGGTGATACTGGGAACAACAGTTTGCAGTGGAGGCAAAAGTGAAAATCCAAATCCAGTGTGCAGTTGATATGAATACTGAAGGCGTTCCGCTGTCAGCTACAACGCCATGCATGCTCGTTTAATGAGCTAACTATGCGTTTGCTTGACTTTTATACAGGTGGGATGAAAAATAAAGCACACCCCATTGAAATTTTACAGTTTAATGTAGTTTGTGTACATCCAATGTGTTTGGGATGTACTTAAATTTTCACACGAGCAGCGCCAGAGAAGGTAGAAAAACAGGCTTTAAGCCTTTTTTTCTTTTTTTTTTTTTAATGTTTGCAATTTTTAAGACTTTATAGCTAGTGTTCAAGTATTAATCTTCCAATGTAATTACATAATTATCAAATGATATTTTCACATTTCCTGTCAACTTTACACATTTATAACTCAAAAACACGACGGACTGCTGGATGACTCACTGCCCTAGCGTTCAACCACCGGGCTTAGCAAGTTTTCTGGGGAAAACCTTGAAATTACTTGTTACTTAAAAAAAAATAAATAAATAATTGAATTGTTTTTTTTTTTTTGTTTTTTACTTTTACTGCAAATATCATCATGGATAAATGGTCTGTGTTGAACAGGAGTAGAAATATATATATTTTTAACCTAACTTTGTGCATGAACCAGGCTGTACATTGTTAGATCTGTGTGAAGTTTATGTGTTGTGGAGGGGGTTTATAATTTCTACCTCTGTTTTAGCTTTAAGGTAAGGTTGACCAACTTATAAAAAATAAAGTTGCGTTTACATTCATGTTTTTTTTTTATTAATGTAATGTTCTATTTTAGGGGGAAGCACACAATTTGATTTCAGTTCCCATGCAATTAACACTTTTAAAACAAGATGAGGTGTAAGAGGACCTTTCAAAGCTATATGCGTTTATTATGTCATTTACCCTTTTCAATGCAAATGTGTGCCAGTTAAAAACCACAAGCATTTACCTGCTAATGGAAACAAAGGCCTAAATGCTTAATGTTGCCGGCACACCAATAATGCATTTATGTTTATTTCAGTCACATGGTTGAAGCTCTTGTTGGTGGAACTAAACAGGGCCTGCACCTGCAGATGCTCCATTAAAACAGTGAGCAACCTACGCCTACACTAGCGCTCTGATTTTCTCACCTGGTTACAAATGTTGGACACCCACCTATCTAACAAATGTTTAGATTTTAAAAAAAACAACAGGATGATTAAGATAAAGTACTGAAAGTAAAGAAGGCATCTGTGCCAGTATCTGTGGAGTTAATCAACAGTATCTTTCTATTTTAATTTTGGCTCCAAACAATCACAGATGCAACAAAAATTACAACTACTACTACTAAAATCAGTTGAAATCCTGGAGTAGGCCTAGAGTCAGCAAAGTCATTTCAAGAAGACATAATCAAAAGTAAACCTAAGCCTTAAAATATAATTATAGCATACAATTTTTTTTTATGTTTCTCAAACATATTTACCACAACTAGATTTAAAAAAAACAAAACACTGACACTATTTTTTGAAAGCCTTGCTCGTTTCATGCTTCCACAATTTTGACCACTACTCATGAGATCTTGCCTCCCTCTGGGCAAGCAGCAAACAGCAGTTTGTGCTCAGCTGACCCACTTATGGAGCACATCTTTATAAGCAGATTTCTTGTTATTACTGGAGTCAACAATCTGACACATTTATCATACGCAGCACTTCTTCCCCTCACCTGCTTGGTTGGTGGTGAGGCTGACCGATGCACTCTGCGATGTCCCTGCACCGCTGACCAGGGAAACCCCGTTGCGGGCGTAGACAATGAAGGTGTAGTGTGTGTGGGCCCGGAGCCTGCTCACCACCATCCTGGTGGTCTGAAGGCCAGTCTGGTCCGGAGAGAAGAGCACGTCTGAGCCGCAGGGGAGACAAAGCTGGGTGCTGGAGGCAGACTCCGCTCCGGGCCAGGGGTATTCACCGGGCCTGCTCTGGAAAACCCCTCTGCCAAGCTGAACCTCAGGTCCTACAATCCCTTGGTCTGACTGCATTCCCATGCTGCTGCGCTGCACCTCAGGCTGGAAAACCGTGTGATTTCTTGGAGGCTGACCATGGCTTCCGGTTTGACATATGAGACACTCCAGACTATAACTGATGTCGCTTCTGCCGCCCAGTCGCCGAGGGGGTGCCCACTCCAAGACCACCGATGTTTCATTCACTACAGAGATGAGCTGTTGTGGTGCTGAGGGAGGCTCTGGAGATAAACACAAAACCAAAACCAACTATATTTATATCTACATCACATAAGGAAGGAGGAACAATAAGACAGCAGAGAGGTATTTCAGAGGGCAGTCCTTGGCTTAACATGAAGACATCTGGTATTACGCTGAAAACCATATGGCTCTGGGATGCTTTTGATGGTTTGGTTGTTTTCTTTTTTGGCATCTAATGTTATGTGTGTGTGTGAGAGAGACTTACGTACAAGTGTGTGTTCATTTTTCCCAGGCGAAGGAAACCATGTGCTGTATATAGGCATAATTAGGTTTAGAGACACACAGAGCAGCATCTTCAAATCTCTCGCACAGACTCAGAGAAAGAGGGGGTGCATTTATTCAGTCCTCAATGTCTGGTAGTTATCACCACCAGACAGGATGTAGATGGTGCCTTAGTCATAAGCAATGGGATTATAAAACAGGGGTGGCATTCACATACGTTTGTTTAGCCTTCTGTTGGGAGGAGATAGAGAGTTTGGGAAACAATGCATGTTCTTCCCTTTTTATTTGGGAGAATTGCACCTACCCATCATTAGTGTTTTCACTTCCATTTTAACTGTTTGTGTGTCTGTGCTCTTACGGGTACAGGCCATGGAGGGTGGGTCAAAATCTGCACGGAAGAATCCTGTGTGGCAATCACAAACGTTAGCACCGTCCCGCAGTGAGCGGCTGTGAGGAGGGCACTTGGAGCAGCCAGGATCTGAAGACTTGGACTTGTAGAAACCAGCAGAACATGCTGCAGAGAGATGACAGAAGACACCAAATTACTTCTTTAAAATAATGTCGATAAAGAACACCAAAGAGGTCCGTAAGCTGCAGTGGTAACAATTTACCTCCACAATAGCTCAGATTTAAATTTACAATATTGCTTTTGAGCCTTTGCAATTGGTCCTATCTGAAAGAATATTTGTAGGAACCAACAAAAAGAGAGTCTGTGGTTTCTTCTTTAAAGATGAAGTGTTATGTATTTTCCAGCCATATAGCACTGTTTTACACCACAATCAAGTAACTATGTTAACTTCAGTTGTTTTGAAAATCATCTATATACCAAAACAAGAAATTTGACTTCACATCATAGCCCTATGCGACGCGTTGAAATAGCCTCTCTCTAAGAATCTAATATCCTTTCTGACACTTCAACACGTGTTACAAGGAGAACATTGCTTCATTCATCGATCTGGTTTACAACCATTCTTAGGACTGTTTGAGTGATTAGCTCAGCAGACGTGCAGTTTCACAAGATTTTTGCTGATTTCTGCTACCACCAAGCCAGATGGAGGTGTGGAGGGGAGTTGTGAGGGAGGGCTGCTCTGTGTTGCGGGAGCTCGGCAGGGGACTAACGCTCCAAGGTGGATCTACGGGTGAATGGGCAGTGCGTTGTATGGGCAGGCTGCCATGGGAGATTTAAGGGATTTTCACACAAAAAATGCATGAATGATTCGAAGGAGCACTCCAGATGTGTTTGATGAGGGAATAACATTATAACACGACATAAATCTCAAAAAGTTAATCCTGCAAAAAAAAATCCCTTCTTTAATTTACTTTTCTTTTTCTCCAATTTACCTGTTTACACTTCTCCAATCACTGACCTCTAACTGTAAAGACAAGAATCCCACTCGGTACTGACAGAGTTCTGCTCCCATATTGCTGCTGTACTACTTTCAGACAACTACTATGCATGAGGGGTGGGGTTTAAACATATCCAGTGCCGACTGATTATTTTCTAATCATTCAAGATAAGATCTCGTTTAGGTTTAGATCTGGTCTCCAGTTTGCCATGTAAAGGTTCTCCGGTGTAGATTCTTCAATTCTGTCCTTAATCTTTAGAGCATCTTACTCTCTGACACGGACATCTTCGATCCACACTCACATTGTTACCGGGGTCCTTTTCTAGATTGGTTTTATGAGTCTGTTGGTGTACACCAGCCCGCAAAAGGTTTACCCACAGAATGAATTTCCAACCAGGTGTTTAGCAAATTCAGAGAAAATTTTGACAACATTTCCAAAAAGATTTTTGTTTTTCTTGGGACGAAAGAGGCTTTCAGATGCCAGTGATAGTTACTGAAAGTTCTTACGCAACAAGTGTAAGTCAAATCTGGAACGGTAAAGTTACAATAAGCCTCACAACAAAAGCAAAATGTACCACAGAAAAGAAAAATGTTACAATTTTTTTTTTTGTGGTGGGGGGGTGGATCAGGGGGTATTTTTGTTATCTGCTCTGATGCAGGCTATGTACAGACAGTCATTCCTGACATGGGTTCAAATGCAAGTTAATTCTTGATCCTTATTTTTGACATCCTGGTCAATATGCTAATCAGCCATTGCAGTTTTAGGGCTCAAGGACAAACAACTGTAGAGGAAGATCTTAGGAAAGAAAAAGATACAGTGCAAGGGGGAGGGGCACTTTGACTTCCATTATCTAGACTTTTGATGAGCGAAGAAAGAAGCACCTAAAAGAACATTAACTGATCGGCTCCCACTCACACGTGGAGAACAGAAACAGTGGAAGTGAATACATCAAAACTGCACAGTCCCATCGGCCCACACAAACACAACTGACATTTAAATACATGAAAGAGGAGAAACAGAGAAAGAGAGAGGGTGACAGAGAGATGAGGAGGGGTAGTGGAGGGAGGGAAATCTTCTCTCCGTATACTAAGGAGTTCATGCATTGACAGAGCCACAATGCAATAAATGAGTGCATAATTATACTGCTTGACATCTACTGCTGAAGCACAAGACATTGCAAAGCGTGGTGGGTTCAAGCAATTTTTATTTGCATGTTTAATTTCACAAGGAAAACCTTTGCTTGTTGCTGCTAAAATTCTTTTCAGCACCTCCTTTTTCATCATCAGTTCCTATTCATCCTTTTTTCTGGGTCTCACCGGCTTCCCCAGTTCCATCCTTTGTTTTACAACCCTTTCACATTTCCAAGGCGCTCGAAGACATCCCAGTGGGAGTGGATAGGAATGCGGGAATGATGTGTGTGCTCAGAAGTGTCAGTGTGCTTTATGACACTCACATCACTAAATGAGAGGGAGGAAATCTTCCCTGTAATCTACTCTGACCAACTATCCTGCCCCATCTGCGCTCAGCTCCACAGATTTGCTCTTTCACACAGTCTTCTGCCCATCCTTTTCACATTCTCCCCCATTTTCTCCCTCTTCACTTCCTCTTCGACCTCCAACTCATTGGCGTTCTACTCTCTGATAACTCTCACTTGCTTGACGTGTCTTCGTACAACCGTCAAGCTCCATTTGAGGCATCATTCGCATGCTCCACAGCGATACCAGCTGAAACAAGACCGCACGTAAACACACATCCGAAACCTGTACATCATAAACAGGTTTACAGCTGATAACAGGGGCTTTCATCTTGTGAATGATTCATCCTGTCGCATCAGGTGATATAAACAACTGAGAGATAAAATGCAGTGTAGTCATAATTCGCCTGTTGCACACATCTGTTTGTTTGCAGCTGTCAATGTATGTAAAAGTCCATTGTTGGGAATGAAAGGCGAATTAAATGGAAAAAAAAAACTTAGGGAAGCATTTAAACTGTTGAGGACCTCGAGGTTGATTACAGGACTCAACGGGAATGCCAGGAGGAGAACACTCTGCTTTTGTCTCTGTCCTCTCCAGTCCTTACTGCCTGGATGAAAAGAAAGGGAGGTATTTGAAGCCATAAACTTCTGTCAGCACCCTCTCATGTCTCTATTCTTTCTGTTTTCTGTAGCTCTTTGTGTCTTCTTTAGCACTGGTTTTGACAGGAGGGGGCGAGTGCTGGTGACCTGGAATAAGAGCTCATGAGGGTGTCATTAACCCGACATTAACCCTGCACTACCGAGGGCTGAGGAAGTGCCTGAGTTGGACGATAAAGCGGGAGCAATGGGGACAAATACACAGGTCCCGATAATACAAGGTGAAAACTTGAGTGGAATTGTCTGACTGTGGACACGTTATTATACTGCCTGTTAGAAAAGGACAATAATTACACTAAAATCAGCTGTTAGGAAATTGTAAGGGATGGGGAAAGGGTTGTGGAAAAGACAACGCAAGGGGAAAAAAAGACAGACGTGGAGCGAGAGATAAAGAGGTGAGAAGAAAAAGACAAAACGAGGAGGAGGAGAGAGGGACTCGGAGGGGAAGGTGCCCTTTGATTACTATCAGCATTGTCGGCATTTGCATACGCATTCTTCTGCTACCTAAAATGCAAATGCGGCTCATTGCAAATCCAAGCAAGAGCCTGGTCGGCACACTGTATGCTGCACATGTGTGGTGGTGTGTGTGCGGATTCTCCTTGACCCGTTGTTATCTGTCATCATCCCTTGTTCCTTCATAGCAGAGGGGTGGAGATGGAGGAAGTACCCCTTACTGCTCTGGTCTGACACCTGTCTGTGTGATGGATGGAGGCAGGGATGGATTGATGGATGAAAGGGCCGATACACTGCCACAAAAGAAAGAAAAACACTTTGACTGCCGGGGGTCATGCCCCTTTTAATTAAAGCCTGTAGAAATGCAGATGATCATTTCCTTGTGTACAAACAAGGCAAAGGAGGTGACAACTTTTTGCTTGGTGAAATGGCGTCAGATTTAAGATACTCTGGAAATCAGATCAGTATAAACACATAACCTATGCAGCTAGCAACAAAAAGTGACCAAATTCAACTGCTGACCAGGAAGTATCAACCTCTCTTTGTCACAGAACATGTTGGGTTTGGCTATAATAGCAGTATCCTAGGATCCAGGTAGGATACTGCTAAATTCTCTAGGGGTGGAATCAGTACTGTGCTGAGGGTTTAAATGAACAAGGATGGGGGAACTGAGACCCCTTTTCAGAAGTCAATCTAAATAGTTAAAAAAAAGTATTGAAAGTGCACATTTTGCTATAAATGTCTGAAGGGATCGTTCTAAAGACATATAATACAATTTAGGCTCCAGTGTTTATTTGACATCACAGGTCTCTTTTACCTCTGTTTTTGAAGGTTAAGAAGCTGAAATATTTGGGAACAATTGTTCTAGGCATGACCGTACTGTACTTACCAGGGCAGTAGATTGAGAATAAATCTACTACTGCCCTGGGCAGTACCAGGGCAGTAGCCCAGGCCCCTAAGACTATGGGAGCCCCATTTAAAAAAACAAAAACAAAACAAAACTGTTGTTTGGCAAACACATTTTTTAAGTTTCTGAAGTTTCCATCACTGCGAGATGCTTTAATTGGTTGTGTTTTCAAGTGGATATCCAATGCATGAATAATGTCAACTCCCCAATCACTTTGTCTTCGTTCTAAAGTGGTAAAATCCTGTTTTACAAGAAGTGCTCCCTCACACATATGGTGGGACATTGTCTCTTCTCCAGTATAAATATTCAATGGAAATAAACAGAAGGAAAGCTAGAAATATTTTCTGGATGCTAATCTTACATCTTCATGCATTAGAGTTAAAAGAAAACCAGCATCTAAATTTCAAATCGGCCTCAACATTTTTGTTGGTACATCTGTGATTTCAGACCGTCTGTCTGGAACCTTTAGAGTTCCCTCCATGAGGGTGGCTGCTTTCCATCTCATTGAAATAAAACGAAAAATCACAAATCTGGCTTAAAATTTCTGAGGTTTAAAGAGAAATGTGTAAAGACTGGTGAGTGTGTGTATGCTTACCCAAATCCAAGGGTGAATACATTAGCATTTGAAAAGCGGTCTACAACAATATCCCCTCCTCCCTATCAGACACACATCTACCCCACCACCAGCGGCAGCAAACCCCCTACTCCTGACTGAAAATCTCAGAGAAGAGTTCAGGAAGAGAAAGGAGGGATAATGAGAACAAGACAGAGAGAAACTGAAAAAATGCACGAGCCGATGCCAGAGAGCTATAGACAGCCTGGTGGAACTGGCAAAGCTCCTCTACATTAAGACCAACCTGGGAGATGGAGACAATAGCACACAAACACATGCATGCAGTCTGATTCTGGTTGGAGGATTGCAAATCACTCCCCCCAACCTGAGTTTGGCTCATTTCAGACAATTACTCGTGGCTCTCCAGCGTCTTTCCTCAGACTGTCACCTGCTGTACACAAACACACCCTTGCACACGCACACACACACTTCCTTCTCCGTTTGCCCCTCAGCACTGCTCTCCAGGCATTCCTGGGCATTCCTCCAAACAGCAAGTACATTTGAGGGAAGGCTTTGTTGGGCAGAAAATCAGAGATACGATGCACAGGCGCACACTCGATTACACGCACACACACTGTATGTTAGCAATCCAACATGTCCTGAGTCCAGAAACGCCGTGCAATAATTAGAGGGGCTGAATGCAGCGATTACGCACTCATTCCATCATCTGCTTGGTTCTTCTTTCTATCATCTCTCTTTCACTGCGGCTGCCTTTCTGCTCAAATGCTTTCTGCTGTTTACAAGACACTGCAGGTGCGTTGGAGGGAAGCACAAGCATGAAATCTCTCTGGATGGAAGTGAGCACAGAGGCAAAAACGCTCAGACACACAGAAACATTCCAATCCTCCCGGGCTGCAAGTTGAGGAGAATCAGACGACAAAGACGAGAGGAGGACGGCAGAGAGGAGCAGAGACAAAAAGCAGAAGGCTCCTCTTTCATTCCGCCTCCCCAATCGTTCACATTTCAGATTCTCTCTGTGGTCTCTCCTTCCTCGTTTCCGATCATCCCAGACGGATAACAGCTGTCAAACTTTTGACGTCTTCATCTGCCTCGGTCATGACCCCGCACTCTGCAGCTAAACAGCCAGTGTATATGTGTGCGTGTGAGCGGCTGTCACTCAGGGTTTTTGACGTCTTCATCAGGCTCAGTCATGACCTCGATCTTAACCAGGGCTATAGAAAAGATGAGGGAGGTCCCTCTCTCTTGTGTTTTCTGTGTTCGTCCCCTTTGCTCCCAGAGATGGACCCCTCCACCACTGTGGGAGGAGCAGCCCATGTATTGATGCCTTCTGCTGTCAGTGGCCTTCTTTCAACCCCCTCTTGCCCCATTCAACATCTAATCCCTTCTTCCTCTCCAGAGCTTCTCCTCTCCATCCTCATTACCCTGCGTCAACACTCCAGATGAACTTTTCACATCACCACTTTGTCTGAATCTGCTCGGATTTTGGCTCATTTTAGCAGCAAGTTTTTGGATGTGCTAAGATTCCTTAGAGTGATTACACTTTGTCAATATAAACAGTGACTTGCTAAAATTTCCCTCCCCCTTGAACCTTTAGGCATTTTGGCATGCCACATCCACATTCTTCAATATGTGATCGATCAAGAAATATGATTGTTGGTTTCAAATATCTCCGACAGACTGGTGACCTGTCCAGGGTGTACCCTGCCTCTCGCCTGGAACGTAGCTGGAGATAGGCACCAGCACCTCCCGACCCCATTAGGGACAAGGGTGAACAGAAAATGGATGGATGGATGGGTTTCAAATATTTCTCGCAAGGCAAAATCTGAAAATGTAGAGTCTATTTGTATTTAGTCCATTTCACACACATGCTAATAACAACAGCTGACTTTAGACGTCCACATGTGTGAAAGCATCAGAGGTTTGGTAGAGAATCAGTAAGCAGCATCAGGAAGACCAAGAGGCACACCAGAAAGGTTAGTGACAAAGTTACGATAGTTTAGAGTAGAGTTTAGTGAAAAAAATAATAATTTCAGAAAGAAATGTTCACTCCATAATCTGAAATGGAAGAAGTTTGTTAAAACCTTATTGAGAACAGTTGTCATTTAAGGGGAGCATTAATTAGTAAATCAGCCATTAACCCCATGGAAACTTTGAAAGAGCTGCCGAGATCCACAGCTAAGAATCTGTACACAGTTGACTATCGGTCACGCACTCCAATAATCTGGTCTTTATTCAACACTATAAAAAGGAAACCATAAAACTCATAAAACATTATGCCTAAAGCTTGTCAGAAGCAGTTTGAGGTAGATGGCAAAAGAAGAAGGAGCTCTGGTCAGATTAGATCAAAGCTGATTTTTTATTTTTTTATTTTTTTTTTGGCCAGAATGCAAAACTATCTGCCAGAAACCAACACTGCACATCATCCTACACACCCCATCCCAACAATAAAACATAGCAATGGAAGTACAGGGTATCATGCATTGAGGATATTTTTCTTCAACAGAACTCAGGAATACAAAGCTGGAAATGGAAACTGCTTCTATGAAGAATTTACTCAGGGAGCCTGAATACAAATGCATAACATTTCTTACCACTTACAAATTATTTACTGCATTGTGCTGAACTTACAAATCAGCATTACTTGCATGACAACACCTTTGATTTAACATCTTTAAAGTTTCACTGCAGAGTCTGTTCTGTTTTGTCTTTTTTTTTAAAAAAAAAAAAGCATCCAGAGTTAAATTAAATACAGAGGCTAACATTCCGTAAATATGTATATTCCGTTTCTAGGTGGGTATCCTGTTATGGCTTTCATGAATGTCTTACAAATCCAGCTGAAGCTTGGCAAAGATTACTGTAGCTTAACAGGAAGAATGAAAACAGGAGGAAAGACCCACCCTGTTACCATTCAAAGGTAACAGAATCTGCCTACCAGCATGTGAAACTCTTCCTCCCTTGAGGCCCTTGTGCTTGGCCTGGCTGTGTTTCTTATAAAAACACAAGCATGGTGCATCCACTTAGGAGGCTGCTCATCGTTATGAGCGTAATGGATGCAGCGATTGTAATTTTTCTTTTTTTAAATTTTCTTGTGGTAATAAATATTGTGGACGTGCGGCAGAGATTTTTGGAACATGATCAGCGCTGGCAGTCATCTACTTACTGAACAAGACTTTTATTACCTCTGATTTACAGTTTTGATGAAGCTGAAGCTGTTTTTCACATCTTACCCTGGGAACAGGGGCTCTTACACTCCAGTGAGCACATGTGTCTCTAGTTTGGTCTTAGATGTGTGGAGCTACTGCTGACTGAATTTGGGGATATTTATCCAATTGAAGCCTTTTAAATGCCAAACCTGCATGCCTTCATCTTCCTAAGATCCTCTGCAGCAGAACTATCAAAATCTAAGTTGAAACAATTTTGTGTTCTCTATTACTGGGAGTTTTTATTTTAAGAAAGTGATTTCCTTGGGGCGGATAAATGTGGCTGACCAACACGGAGAGACCACATTGGCTAACATTTCCCACAGCTCAGTCTAGAACGTGGAATGGACAAGATCACGTTCCAACACAAGGAGAATGTGAAGCTGATAAAAACGAAATCACTCTCATCTACAGTTCCTTCTAAAAGTCTTCATAACCCTTAAATATTAAAACTGGAGAGATATGATGGAACTTCAAACCAAGCAAGACTTGACCGTCTAACTAAGCGGACTGGCCGGGAGAGGAGCGCATTAACCAGAGAAGAGGCAGCCAAGATTCTGCTAAGATTTACAGCCCAGTTGGAAGACCCTGTCAAGGACAACTATTAGTTGTGCACTACAAAAATCTGGCTCTTATGGAAGCGTGACAAGAATCAAGCCGTTGTTGAAAGGAAGCCTTAAGAAGTCTCTTTTCACTGAATACAGCAACCATAAAAATGGTGCTTTGTTTAATTAACAAAAAAATATCTAGCTAAGAAACTAACACTGCACATTAATGTAAATAAAAACACCAAGAATGGTGGTGGTAGCATCATGCTGTAGGGAATCTTATCTTCAGCAGAGATAGCAAAGATGGTCTGTGTAAGTTGGAAGACTAATGGAGCTAAATGAACCTAACCCTAACCCAAACGTGCTTGAAGAAATCCAGGTTAACCGTAGTTTCAAAAGACTGCAAGATGAGGAGTTAACCCCCTCGCAGGACAGTTACTCAGAATGTGGTTTAAGTTTGTGTTTGGAAAGCAACTTAAAGTGTACTCTTTCAGACTCCCCCTGCAGATCTTCATCACGACAAAGCTTCTCATTTACAACCATTGGACTGAGAGTGTAGGACTGAGAAGTAGTTTGCATGATAAACTAGTGGGAGAAATGGGGACAAATACACTGATAATAGTAGTTCCACCAGGTGTTTGCCAATTGCTGCCACTAGTCTGGAGGAGCAGAGTGGCAGGAAGGGGAGAAGTTGGAGGAGGAATGCTGGGTAATTAGATAGTGAACTGAATCCCCCACATGGCTGCCATGGGACATTCAAGAATTTCATTCATAACATAACAACAGCCATCCAGGTATGTTTTTGATGAGTTAATAACATTATATAATGATTTTATATAACACCCCCTTTAAATATGCAGCGATTTGAAACGGTCTTGCGTCAGTCTTTAATTTATTTTTGCAGTTTGCATCTATTAAATCAGACTTTCTGACTGTCTATTAAACATGTTTGAATAGATTTTCCAGTTCTCCTAGCAGTCTGTCTTTTTATTTTTGAATGTGGAGTTTCGCTTCTCTGTCAGTAATTTTTAGTTTAGTTTTGTTTCTTTGACCAGATTTACTTATACCAGCCTATTTATTAGATAGAAAGGTATATAAGCTACGTCTTTTTAACCAGTCTGCCAAAAAGCTTTTGTCTTATTTTTACTACAGGTGAGGTGAAATAAAAAATAACAACACATTACCATTTAGTTTTTAGCAGCAAAACTGGGATATCTGGTTATGATGCAATGTTTTATTGAAAGGGGATAACAAAAGAGAAAGTGCCACACCTAAAACAAAGTGAATGAACATTATGAACATAATGCAGAAGGGAAATCCTTAATAAACGGAGAAGAAATCGAGAATGGACATTATGACAGAAAACTAGAGAGATGCATCATCATCATTTGATCAACTAATGTGTGCCAAGTTTTCAGTGAACAGGTTTTTGGCAATTCCCTTGGTTGTGCTAAAATAATATTTTCTGCCTGTTCAATTCTGTGATCTTTGGTAGTTTTAATAGATTCCACTGACAATATTGCAATAAAATACTAGCAACATTAGTAGTAAAAGAGCCAAACGATCCAGAGTAGAAGCCTGGTTCAACTCTTGAGCTATCTTATGCTTGAATGATTCATAAAGTAGAGCTAACGTGGCTTAATATGTACAAATAAAAAAAATCTCTGAAAACTAAATATGTGTTTGCCTTGCTGCTAGAACTTGTTTGTTTATGGGAAGAATATTCTCCAACTTTATAACCTCAGTGACATGAGAAGACTAAGACCGTTCTCTATCAATTATCCCTCCATCCAAATCTGCCTTCCCCTTCCCCTTTTTTTCCACAGCTTTTTAACGGAAACAATTAGAAACGTTCAGGTCTCTATCTCCGGCTGCTGAGACAAGAGATTCTCTGGATCAGTGCTGCAAATTCATCCGGACTTTGATGGATTTCCCCTGACGCAGCTGCTCCAAGCCAACAACCTGACAGGCGGTGAGAGCGGGAGACGCAGAAGAGAGCTGCCGATAGATAGATGGCACTTCACATCTGCTGGACGTTGAGCGGAGTCAAGGGGGATCTCCTAAATCTCGGAACATATTTCAGACCTCAAGGACGACCCCGAAGCCCTCCTCCTCCTTTCAGGGGGAACAAACGGGGCAGGCAGGATGGAGGTTTCAGAGAGCGTTTGTCTCACATAGAGAGAGGTTTGGCGGTGTTGTTCTCACTGCATAGAATGAAATGTCAACTTTTTCCGCCTCTCTTTTTATTGCCAACTGGCACAGAGTTGCATCCCGCTCCAAGCGTCTCCTCTGTTCTCTTTGAGTTATGGTTCTGTTTGTTATACAATTAGCCTGCCAGGATGGGCATCATAAATAAAGCCAAGGGTGTAGATCAGCAAGTTGTTCTCCCCCTGTACCCCCCTTTCACTCTGTTGGTCCCGGTCCATCTGCGTATGTATGTGCCTGAGCTGACATGTTGTGTGTCTGTTCCATGTGGGACTGAATCGTGGGAGTCAAATCTTGTCGTAAAAAAGCGTCTCTGCTCTGTCTGTTGCCTCCGTGCTCCTCACATTGAGACAAAAAGCACACACGTTTCAACATCTGTACCATCAAAACGTTTCAGATGAACTGTTCCACAAGAACATGATCCAATGTCGCTGGCCAGACGGTCAAACATGCAACTTAAGCTCACACTTACACCAAAGAGCTTTCAAAGTGAAAGCATTTAGCCTGCTTATTAACAGTAGAGAAACTCTGAGAGGAACATGCTAACAAGTTCCAACTCATTTGATGAATTTATTCTGCAACTGAACTGCGAGTCACACATTATTTCTTGACTGGGCACAGTCCGACTGTGGAAGTATCTCATCGCTGCGACTTTGCCAAGTAAGCACCAGGGCAAACTCTATCAATGCAATGCATTAATTAGTTTAAAGCAAAGATGCTGCAAAGCAGATTTTATGGCTTTCAAACAGACGGAAAAAAAATTATCATGGCCGTTTAACAACTTTATACTTGGCACAGCACCTTATATAATCACAGGTAATAAAAATGGGGGAATGGTCTTTACATTTTATCGCTGTATTTTTGGGGGTGAGATAAAGAATGAGAAAATCTTTTCCTTACAATTTCTGAGTTAAGAAAAGTCCCAAGAATTACAGCAACTTTTGGATCTAGATTGGTGTCTTAAGTGTGAGTTTACACAGCACCATTACTGTGTTAGCAAGACCTATAACGGTCACAAATGTATCTAAATTTATTTTTAAATTCATTTGAAATGTACAGTGATTATGTAAAATCAGCAGACTTCATTTGATAAATTCCAATGTTTTCCATCACTCTTCTGTATCTTAATGGACTGAGTGATAAAAATTGCCATTGATGCTGTTGTGGGAATTCCAAATGCTGGCGTAAAATAATCTAATGTCTATAGTTGACAGGCATTCAGTCAAAAGAAGCTGCCTAGAAGGAATCACTGCACCCAGCAGCAATTACCTACCTTTACATGTGCCGCCCTGCTCTTCATATCCCGGTTTGCAGAGACATCCGCCGATAGGAACCAACCACTCTCCATCTGCTCCACAGTACATTTTCGGCTCCTCTCGCTCCTCTGATTGGTTGACGCACGACCCCCTGACCTCGACCAGGGAAGACGTGTCAGCACCGGTGACCGTGTCGGGAAAGGTCGCCAAGTTCCGGACAGTGAGCGGGCAGGTTTTGTAGAAAACCCGGACAGAAACCAAAGCGATGCAGGCGCCTACGTCTTGAAAGGCCAGGTAGAAGCCCTTCCTTGTCGTGACCTTCACATCTCGAATTTCTGTGTTCAGCTTCATAATGCGGTCCCCAACATCCACCTGGAAGTGAAGAGGATGGAATAATCTTAATGGAACGCACAGTAAAGGATCTCAGTCCGGTTCACTTGTTCAACCTGAATGTGAGAGTTTCAGCTGAACTATTGCCGATGTTTCCATTTTCAGCTCTTGGCTCTCATTCAGGTGAACTTTTATTGATTTTGCAGGTAAAGTAACCTTTAAAGCTTGCAACACTTAAATCAGCAAACGTTTTAGGAGCGGCTAAGCAATAGCACACTGCCAATTTTTAGAGGACAGAAAAACAGACATCCAAGATCGAAGTGCTTGTAAACCAAGTCAGAAAATTACAGTTAAGTGCCAGAAGGTTTTATTTTCCACATGGCAGCAAATTAAAGTGAGATGAGGTGGGTGGATAAACAACTGAAAGCCTGACTCAGTTGTTTGGTGCTACCTGGGTGAAACTCTCGTCTGCTGCCACCGTGTCCACCTTAATGAAGCTGCTCTCTTTGATGTAGCTCTCTCTGTCTTCATTTGACTCGTGGTAGTATAGATTGAACGTCTCCTGCAAGATAAGAAATGGGTTTAAGAAAAGCAGAGGCTGAGAATAACATCAATATAATTCTATTTTGGCTCAAAGATAATAGGTCAAATTCAGGTTTGGGCTAAGCCAATCAGCAAATAATGCAATGCCTTGCAATAGCATATACCGTACATGCATTTTAAAATTTGATACATTGTGACCAAAACATTCTTTGACTGGGCCATTTTAGCACATTAGGACTTGTTAATCTTAACCAGTTTATTGTAGCCCTGCTGGAAAGAGAACCCCCGCCAAGTCTCAAATCTTTTGCAGCCTTCAAAAACCATGTATCTTTTTCACAACTACGAATTGCATTTTGTTGATCTAGCACATAAAAATATAGACAAAAGGCATTAAAGCTGGTGGTTTCAGTGAAAACAAATACAAAACAATTAAAGGTTTTGTATAAGAAAGTTCTCTTAGGAAAAGTCTGTGGTCACGGTGAAAGTCAAGATGAGAAATGGAGTTAAATCTTAATTAAAAATGCCTATTGTCCTGTAGTTCCCCTCTGCTTTCACATCATGCAGAATGTTCTCTACCTTGCAGGTGCCGGTGACTCCTGGAAGGCTGTTGCAGTCTCTCAAAGTAAACTTGACTTCGACGTAAACCCGCTGAGCACCGGACCGTGGGATCCAGTCTGTTCTCAGCCAGTTGTTCTGACTGGGCTCCAGAACATTACACACCTGGTACGTCCTGATGGGGATGTTCTTCTCATCCATAATGCTCACTTCCTCCCACTTCCAACACACACACACACACACACACACACACACACACACACACACACACACACACACACGCACACACACACATAATTATGTTACTCCACAGGAGAAATGAAAGTTTTACACTTTTTAAGAATAAAGGAAATTGTGTATAATTACAGCTCACTGAGTTGGTGAAGATGCCATACATCTTTTAGCTGCTTCCCTGCTTCTTTAGGGAAGCAGCTAGACTTTACCGATGCAAACACTGACACACTGGCTAACAAGACAAACTTTTAATAAGCAGATGCTTGTTCAGTGTGATCATTCTCAGTGGCTATACTGTATGGAGCAACAGAGAAGGATCCCTGCTGCCAGCTGCAGCTAATTTTGTAATTTTGTCAGGAAGCCATCTAGACAGCCATTGTTTTTCAGAAAATGACTCAGTGTTTGGTGGGTTTTTACATAATCTGCCCTCATAAACTGAAAGCGGTCACTTCATTGGGACCTCTTTGTCCCAATGAAGGCTATAGTCTATAGGTCCAAAACCATTCCCAATGCTGCGTCCTCTAATTCACAGCAGTGATTTAAAGCTTCGCCATCCAACATTCACTTCGACATCAATATCCTGCAGCGGCCAGCGGTTCTGATCTGTTGAGAGTCCAAGGCTTTTCCATACAAGCGAGGCGGGCTCAACCTTCGCCGCACCATCCATCTCAATAGGGCCGATTATTTGCCTTGTACTGTGACCCTCCAAATGACCGCTGAGCCTCCCAGCTCCAAATTGGCTTTTTATTGCCACTGAATAATAATCTTGCTCTCTCCATACCACTGAGAGCTGTATACACGCTAAATTTACCGTGTCCGGAGAAAGAAAAAGAGAGGGCGAACTGGAGAGTGATAGAGTGTGAGTGTGTGTGTTGGCGTGTGCGTATTAGGGTGAGTAAAGAGTTTTCTTAACCTGATCAATATGTCATCAGTGGCGCGTGCAGGGTTACAGCAGAAATGCTGATAAATTACTAGTGATGTAAATTTTAGTAGATGTGCAAAAAGAACCCGCAGTGCAGCAAGTATGTGACAGACTCTGACCTTCAGTTTGTAATAAAACTTAATTCTTTCATCATTTTTCATTTCCCGGGCAGTTAAAATACTGAAAACAGACTAGGTAAGCATCATACCTGACAACTAAGTTTTATAGTGACTCAATGACTCATACACCTTATCTGAGTTTTATTGTCCTGAAATACTAGTCTGCTATTGTTTTAACTGTATGCTGCTTCCTGCTCTGCTTGCTGTGCTGTGTAAAAGCAGACACAGAAACCTTTTTGGTGTGACCTCTTTTAAGGCAGACAGATCACAGCTGTCAGAGGAAAGAGTGTCTTTGTCCCAACCATAAAGAAGCTGAGTTTTTCTATCTGTGTGTGTGCGTGTGTGTTTCTGAAAGATGGGGATGATTAGGGGGTGCCTCTAATCTAAAGCTCAGTACGTGAAGAGCAGGACCCTGTCAATCAAGCCGCATGCGATAGAATAAGAGCACAGTAACCCCGAAGAAATAGAAGTCAAGTTCACCAATAACTTTTATGTTACAATTTTAGATCACAGTGACAACAAAAAGTACCAAAAAAAACCAAAAACTGGTAAGTTAAAATATAAAACAGATATTTCCAGGATTTATTCTGGCAATTGCTTGGTAGTACAAATCCCTAAAAAAAATTGACACCCACCATCAAGCTGGTTTGTGCCTTTGCCTGTGCCAAATTAAAAGCCAGCAATCTCATATTAGCACTTAGTCTTGGTGAACAACAGCACATTGCAAAATCTGTGGGAAGATTATTTACAGCTTTCCAGACCAAGTGTGCACAAGTGTGTGTGAATGTGCATGTGCTTAAGATAGAGATTGTGTTTTCAGAGGAGAGGGCAGTTTGTAAACAGTGTATCTGTAAAGAGAGAGAGAGAGAGAGAGAGAAAAGTCTCCCACTCACCCCTCCCTCTGCGGGATTGGCTGCCCATTTCAGTTCTCCTGGCACTGTCCTGGTATCCAGCAGGGTCACTGGAATCACAGACACACACACACATGCAAATAGTTTAAGAACAAACAGCGTACAGTGCTTCACAACAACGTTATTAAGCCATGAAACTTAAGCTGCATAAGTTAGAAAACCCTGTTCTGGTGACAGTATGTGTTGGCTGAGTTTGTGACAACTGTACAATAAGCAAGGGCCTACACTTTCATCAATTTTACCACATTTACACAATAACCCTGCTGAAAAATGTTAAATATTTGGAATAATTCCACATACACAAGTGGTATATTAGTGTGTATTTTTTTCCACACTAATAAGTTCCAAACACTGGGCATCTATGGATATTCTTTTTTTTTTCTTTTTTGACCAATTTATATCTTTTTTTTAACCTAGAACAAATGCTACCCTGTTTAAATTTAGCTTAAACTAAAAGTCAGGCTTGGCTAGTCCATTTCATCAACACTCTTGGTTTTTATTAGACATTTTTTTCCAATAAGCAGATTAAGTCTTCCTTCCAATTGAGGGAAAAGCACAGAGGCCTCCTTTCAGCCAGCTTACAGGCAGTGCCCATAAACAGGCATAAGGTTTGCACTACATTATGCTAAGCTGTAGCATTCTCTAAATATATTTTATTTTTATTTTCTGGCATTTCATAAAAAGTGAGCAGAAACAGCATGATATCCAATATCCTTGATATACATTGTTGCTGATGCTGGTCCATGCTTACTGACAAAATACAGGAGCATGTCCAGAAAGTTTTATAAGAAGGAGACAACTTTCCCATGTTGCTGCAGCACAACTTGAAATAAAATAATAATAAAAAAATTCTGATCATCCGTTGGATTAGTTTAAACAGCCTAATAGTGTGCAAATTCATGTTTCCAAGCATGGTAAAACATGCTTTATTCACTACACCAGCCACGATTTGAAAACTCCTGTAATTCTCCTAAGATTTTGCAATGAATATGTAAAAATTGTAGCATTTGAAGGCGGGGCCATAACTGAGTGGCATGCATCTAAAAAGAGGCACCATGAAGGACAAAAAGGGAAGCATATTAATGAAAATCAATCAGTCAATCACTCCTTCAATTAATCAGTCATTCAATGAATAGACATTAGAGGTGGCCACTGCTCATTTACCGCACAAAAAATAAATAGCGATGTTTGCGTTACTTTATTTTAGTTTGTAAGTTGCAATAGCAGCATTCCTTTCCTGTTGCACTGGGTTGCGATAGGATTTCAATCAATGTTAAGTGTTAACGTTCTATCTTAATCAAAAGAGATTATCGAAGCGTGAAAGCTATGAATTTAAGTTCAAAGGTTTTACAATAACATGCAGCAAAAGCCATTTTTTGTCACCCCAATCCATAAGAAAAGGTTGTTTTTTTTTCCTTTACAGAGCACACTCGCAAAATTATGCAGTTAAGCTCAAATGGGGAAATCAACCATAAATCATTACAGGAATTATAAGGTGATAGGCGTTTAACTTTTTCTCTATTAGTTCATGATCGGCGCAGCTCTGCCCTCCTCTCTCCGGTCCTCGGATGCGCCCGGAGCGCACGCAGCGCCTCTTCCAGCGGTTAACCCCGGCACGCACGCTCACCTTCATTGGGTAGATAGATCCTCGTCCTAGCGCCAGAAACCAGCGTTATTATCCAGAAGGATGAGAAAAATGTTCGCAACAGATTCCCAGCCATGTGTGCCGTGCGGAAGCCTGCGAGCTCTCCGTGGGCTGTGCGCGCTGGCTGAAGCGGCTCCATCCCGGTGGGAAAACTCCGTGTGAATGAAACCAAGTGTGAAAGCGAGTTGGGATGGATGCAGCAGCAGGAGCGGCGGCGGATTCAGGGGCGGTCTCCCACTCAGAAGCTTCCCTTGATGGTAAATGACATGAAGTTAATGCAAAACAGCGCCGAGGCTCATATTAGCGTCAGTCACTCAAATAATATTTGTTAGTTCCTTACTGCACATCTTAGGGAGAAAGTTGCTGATAAAATAAATTAGGTTTATTAGGAAACTGGGTGACAGAAGATGATCGGTAGCTTTCAAAATTTATGAAACGTAATGAAATAACATAAAATAAAGGAAACTTTAAATTATAGAAACCACCCACCAAGCTTCACCTGCTTCATCTGTAATATCCTCTCATTTAAAGGGACATGAAGCAGCCAAGCGTCTGCCTAAACAAATAGAGGTAATCTAAAGGAGGCCGGAGGTAAACGTTACAAGAGCTACACTTTAAAAAAGAAAAACCGCACTGTGCTGCATAATTTCAAAAACATGAATGTTTCACAAGTTCACCACAACTGGTTGGGCTGTGTGAATGTGGCTGGAATTATCGGAGGCTCTTTGTCCGCATGAGCAGACAACACAACGCTGCAGAGTGTAACTACAGCGCCACCTGTTGATGGATGGGAACCTCAGTGAGTGATCGGGGGCTTTTAGGTAGTGTGGTAATGACATGAGGATAAGGAGACATCTGTCAGCTGCTAATATTTTAAATTCCATATGGGCGTAATAAAGGAAATAAAATAAGCTGACTCATTTCATTAAAGCTCTTACGATAGCTTTTCTGTAAAAATAGTCAAACTCACTTTACCACTTGAGCTATTTTTTTTTTTAAATCTGACTGTCTGTACTAGTCTTCAAAGGTATAGGGAAAAAATACGTTTTTTGCTGATGCGTATTTTTATTTATAGTCATTGGTTTTCATCTCTAGGACAACATGTCATTCTTAGGTTTTCTATTCGCTTTGTAACGTTGTGATTTGTTATTTAATTAAAAATAAATACAATCTTCCCAAAACACGTGTGAGGTGATGAGGCTTAAAACAGCTGATTCGTCATTTTGAGTGTTTAGTTTGTTGATTTACATTTTTTTAACAATTACAGATATACCCTTAAAAGTACTTGTTGTGTACAGCATGCAGTAAAGTGAATCAAGTACACCCGAGAGCAATGCATTGGAACTGGGGCAGGAAAAACTGGAAAGGTCAAATTTCATTGTTACTTTACCCTTCAGTCTAAACATCTTATTGAGATCAAAATAAATGTCTTTATGTGAGACTCACAAAGTAGTAGGAACACAACAAGTTAAAAGAAAGAAATTCCTAAAAAAAATTAATAATAATAAAAAACACAAAGTAACCACAACTAATTCTGCAAGTAACTAGGTCGCAATTAGGGTTGGATGTAAGCACATTTTTTACAGTGTCATCTGCATATAAAAAGCAATTTGGCATTTTATATATTATTGTATATAACATTTGAACAGAGAGGGAGGAGCAGGAGCTAGATGGATACTGGGATTATCAATTGTGCACACAAATCGTATAAAAATGTCCATGGTTTGGTGATGATGAAGTCTCAGTGATGTTTCCTGCAAAACTGATGCATCACAATAGCTGCTACCTCTGCCAAATATGATCACCAGGTAGACCAATAATCCTATCAGTTAGCCCCAGCATGCATGCATCTCCAGTACATCCTATAACATTACTACTCCAGTCAACACCAAATGGAGGAGATAAGAAAGAAATACCTTCTCTCTGCAGCCTTCAAGTTGTTGGGGTAAGTTAAAGTGTGTGCATTGCCTTTGTGCTGGCAAATCATGTAACGATTTAGTGTGACACCAGCTGAAAATGAAACTGACAGTTTTTGAGTGGTGAATATGCATTTCGAAGTAATGGAAAAATACAAACAAGAACATTACCTATTAAAGTTCTGAAGAAACATTTCACTCCTTACCGTTTGCTTTAGCTTAAAAATCTACAGCAGTGACCAGCATGGCTTGCTGGACAGAAGACTCAAACTCGAGCTCAGGCTGGTAAGATGAACACATAGTAACTCAAAGGAGATTTGGAAAGCTTCAGAAATTTTGTTGATGTCAATCAGAAGTAAAAAAAATCCCTTCACCATTGAGTATACTAATGTCAGTTGATTAGCGTGATTATTGTCTCATGTAATTTTGATTACAATAGCAAACGTAGTATTCATAAAAAGGATCATTTTTATGTGGTGTGCCTTTCAAAAATGTTTTAATTTACAAGACACACAAAGAAAAGTAAATCCTTACTTCATTGTCAGGCTGTATCTTCATTATCCAGACATATTTATTTTAAAAAATCGGCACTTGACAACATGTTTAATATAACGTCAGTGATAAGCAAATATACGCTGAGCAATGGTTGTGTGTAAAAGCATGAGGGGACAAACAAAGACATGACGCATCCTCCTACACTCTCCTTCAAAACAGAAACTTGCTGAACATCTACAAATGTTAGTTTTTTATAACCTCTGTTGAAAATCACCAGGGTACAACACTACATACTTGCCCGATTTTGTGGGGAGTATAGGGTGAACAAGCAAGTGTATTTGTAAGCGCAAGTGTGTACATGCTGGGAGTTTCTGTGTGTCGATCCCTGTTGGTTTCCATCTTGTGTTTTTGTCTTCACAGTTGCTACGCTGAAACCATCTCAGTCCCCTGTAAGGCACCATAATGGACCCAGGAAGAGCATCTGGCACTTTGAGACGGCAAAAAAACCATCTCCCTGCTTCGATCTGCCAATCTACCCCCCAACCACCATAATGCCATTTTCACGTTTCATTCTCCTTCTACGCCACGATAGACTGCGCAATCACAAAAGCCCAATTAGCCAAGAGAGGAACGCCGACTTTGCTCGGGGACCGAACAGCCAATGGGACCAGGCGGCATCCGACGAGGGCCTATGGGGCCGCGGGCGCAGGTGGGTGGGACATGGTGACACAGTGACATGGATGGAGAACACGCCATTTGTTTCTGGTCATTTATGTCAACCAAAGTTTTGATTGATGATACTCAGGGATGTTTTTCCCACTCTCCTTTGAGATTCCCACCTCTCAGGAGGGGGGTGGTTTCTTGGACCCTTACGTTTGGCCCTTAGCCCTGTGCCACACAAACACATATCTTGCACAGACTTTTTGTTCCGTTTTAGGGTCCCCAGATGGCTGCTGCCCACACATCTGTATTGAAAGAAAAATCTCTAAATATAGGCTGCATTTGTTACACCTGCCCATGCATCACGTAACCATTTGCATCAATTCTCTTTGTGCTTGATGAAGGTAAGGTGAGTGGAAAAGGACCGCGAAAAATTCCCCAAAAGTAAAAACAAAGTAGACAAATGTAAATTTGTGCATGTGAGTGAGAGTGTAAAGAGAAAAGCCCGAGGGACGGTAGGTGTGTGGGCGTCTGAGAGAGGAGAACAATAGAAGCAAGGAAGGAGAGATGAGGAGCAGCACGTTGCCAGTGAGGATTTGATTGGGTGGGAGGATGGTTAGTGGTGGCGTGGAGTGGGGTGTTGGGAAAAAAAAAAGGATGATCCCTCAAAGGCTCTATGAGATATTCCTGGAGCGAGCAAGGGTTTCATTTGGCTTGCAGTCCTAAACAGAGAGCTTAAACTGTTTAATATTCATACAGCCAGACTGGTATTCTCCTGGATATATTGCAGATAATAGAGTTTCTAAATTTGCGCTGTGGAAGTTTGTGCGGTCGAACTCGTCGGGTCGACAAAGCGTCATTAGCATGTCAGAGGCGTTCTGTTGGGTACCCAGTTCCCTCCGTAGCAGCTGCTAGCCTGGCAAATTACTCAGTTCATGTGTGCATTGGATTGAACGTGCATCCGTGTTGAGAATGCACAAAGGAGGAGGCAGAGGGAAGGTTACATCAAAAACACCCCTCCTCAGACGGTGTGTGTGCCTGTACGTGTCTAAGCTTTGATGACTGGAGAAATCTCCATCAGCACCTTGCTTTGGGAGCGTACAGTATTTGTGTGTGCAAACGTGGGGTGTGTTTGTGTGCTGTGTTTGTGTGCGATTGCACAAACATGGTGTCAGAGTGATGAGATGTTCTCTCTATCCATCTGTTCTGCTGGCATTTACATCTTAGGGAGCACTACAATGGAGGAGAGACAGACCAAGAAGGATAAACAGTGCTGTAGAGAAATTCAACAACGTTGTCAGGTTGTCAAGATATGTTTGGGTTCCCTTCGGAGCGCTCAGACTTTGCTGGCCATTGCTCCCCTTTGCCATTTTGTTCCTTTTGCAGTTTTAGTCATTGTACTTAGGTCCCGTGTAGGGCACAAAACTTAAAAGATGAGGAGCATCTGGCACTTTGGGAAGGCAAAAAAGAAACATCTCTCAGCTTTGATCTGCCTCTCCTCACCACCTCCTCCACCACAATTCAGTTTTCACATTTCATTATGCCCCCTATAGATCACAAAAGCCCAATTAGTCAAGAGAGCAACACCAAGTTCACTGAGGGACCAACTAACTAGCCGCATCAGGCAGCGCCTGGTGAGGGCCTGTGGGGCAGCATCGCAGCTGGGTGGGACGTGGCTGTGGGTTCGAGGTGACATGGTTGCAAGAAGGGATAATTGTCCTGTTTTTGGCTATTTGTGTCACTGTAGTTAGTTCTGCTGAAGCGTTCAAGAGAATCGGGTAATATGCGGGAGCAAAACAAAATCTTCCCAATCTCTTCTCATCCGTTAGTAATGCATTTGTTACGTTGGTTGTTTCGCACGTAATTTTTTGGGGATGGAATGGCGCCGTCTATCACAGATTACTTTTAAATAAGCTTACATAATTTTTTTTTACATTCAAGGAAATTTAGCACTTGCTTTGACTATTGAGAATTTTTACTCAGCATTTTTGTAAAGGAATGTGATTATGGCACCAGGGTCCATAGTAATACATAGTGTCATCTATGTTATAAAGTAAAACATATATATTTTATGTAATAAGACACATAAACATGCCCTTTTAAATATAATGAATTCCTATTACCCTTAATTGAGACTAACTTATTTACCCTCAATATACCCATAAAAATTCTTAAGCCATATATGTTGTGTAATTTGTATTGTTTTTCAAAAACAGCTATTTTTACACTCTATTTCAAGTGAGTTTCTATTGGATCCCCCATTTGAGCCAAATTACTGTAATGAGTTACATGAGATTATAACTCTTGAACAAATTAAATTAACTTTAAGTGACCTCCTGTTGGCATATTTTACTTGTTTCTTACAGTAGATAATAAAAAATATATGTCTTAAACAATCGGTTGTATAAAACAACCAAATTTACAAGTGTACAAAATAATTTTTGATGATTGGTTGCATACGTTTTGCTTGTTTAACTTATGTAAAAGCACTGTCATGTACAAAAGGTGCCCTGTAACTACATTTTGATCAACTAATAATTCATATAAATGCTTAGCTTGAAAAAAAAAAAAAAACCTGAAATGAAGTGGAAAATAATGAAACGAAATAAAGTGCGTAGACAATGCTTTGTTTGGGTAAGAAACAGAAGGAGAACTTTCCAAAATAGCAATGCACAAGCAGAGATCAGCCATAGGTGATTTGACCTGACTTTGACTCTTCTCTCATGTTAACCTTTACATCAGGTCAGGGCTTTTAAGTGTCTTCAGGAGGATTTGAGAGCGAAGCTGCAATACGTTTGTCTTTGGATGCGGAGTATATTTTGTTGTGTGTGCCTGTGCCGTTATGGACATATATGAGTGTACATATGAGAAACTCAGAGAGAAAAATCATTGTTCTGTTCCTTCTTATCTGCCGTCTCGGTGGAGTTCCTGTGCTGTTTCCCCCCTCAGCGATGTGACCCGACTGTGATACGGCACAGCCTCCTCTCCGCAGATAACATAGCACCCTAAAAATACTCCTCTTTCTACCACTCCAGTCCCCTCTGTTCTCCTCACCTCCTCTGGCTCGGTGTATCTTCTGAGATCTCCCTCTCTGCCGTGAGTTAGCGCTGCCAGACTGAAACACCTCTGGGCGCCTCCTGGTGTCACGGGGGTCTTTTAACTTGGTATCTTCTCCTCTATTCGTCATCTGATGCTCACTCTGTCAGAGGCCGTCGATGTTGCAGTGTTGCTTTGAACAACAAACGTGTTAGTAAGGCTGTTACATCACAAGTTTGCTTATAATCTTCCACAATAACTCCTTCAGCTACTTCAGTCACCCACAGTCTGGACACACAGGGCAGATGGCATGTAGGAGGAAACAGTGAGGACGGATCTGCTGCGCTCACATAATTATATATCAAGTAGTTTACCATGATTCCTCAATAAAGCACAGATGAGGCCATTACTTTTGGTGCCACGCTGCTCTGGCAGTGGGGAACAATGCTTATTATGATAAACAAAAGGATCTTTTACAAAGATCATGCCACAGCCAACTGCTTTTAGATTTTTTTATTATTTTTTTTTTTTATCACTCTGCTGCCTGAACTCTCTTTTGTTGTAAAAGCGCTTTTAAGGAAACAGACAAAAACCCCTTTATGTGGGCTCGAGGAAGTTTCTTGCTAATTAAAAATGCTTTTATTCTGCGCTGCTCCATGTTTGACATTTAGGGTTAAAAAGCTGACGGTTTTCTTGCTGTGGTTTGTGCCTACGTGCACGAGCATACGTGCGCATCCTCGCCTTTTCTCTTGGCCCACACCCACGCAGGTGACCAGAGTGGGGCATTGTGTGGGTGGACAACTCAATGGTGACCCCCCCTCTCTCCTTATTCTTACTCACCCTCTTTCGTTCCCCTCCCCACATCTCTTTTCTTGTCCTGCATCCAGCAGTGTGAGCTTGCAAATGAGAATAGGGATCGAAGAGAAGTCTTCCTCACCCTCTTCCTCAAGTAAATGATTCCTGAAAGAACCAAAGTATAATTTATTAGTACTAAGGTGTATGCATATATTTTAATTTCAGCGGAAGCAATTTTAAGGAAGATGCCTGTAGTCAGTTTTTTTTTTTTGATGAGAAAAAATGTAAGTAACCCAAATCAGTGTCCTTTATATTAAGAAAGAAAAGATGTGTAATGAAAGCTGTTACTCTTAGCGATAAACCCACAAGCGATTCCCCTCGACCGTGCCAAGCTTTTTAAGTGTCTTTTTGGCGTCACGGTGGTTTTACTGCTTGTGGCGCTACTATTTCAGTGCACTCTCACGGCTCACACCAGTGTTGTTTCCACTTAAAGAAATCAAATTATTATTTTTTTCTTCATCAAGAGATTTTTTCACAGACCTTCTCCGCAGTACTTTTGATGGATCAGCAACATTTAATAAAAAAATAAATAAAAAAATCAGCAGGTAAGGTTGAAATGTAAGGAAGGAAAAAGTACCTTCAGGTGGAGAGAAATGTCATTTTAAGTAGTGATCAATTTGTGTGACATTTGGGGTAAAAATAATGGAATGAACCAATTTAACTTACTGTGTAAAGTGTAGGGGTGAAGCAGATACAGCTGGTAAGACTAACTGTGAGATCATTGTGAAGATTATCTAACTCCTGTCTGTGGCTGTGCAACAAAAATGAATAGACTACAGCCTCTTAAATATTATTGGAGTTGTAAAACTGATGAAATGTTGTGCTATTTCACTGCATCTTATGGCAACCAAGTTGACAAGCATGTACATTGCATCAGTTTTGTGATGTCTGATGTATTGAATTGGGTTTCAGCAGCAAAACATATTTCATTCTTGGGTTTTAAAGAAAATCCATCTCTGTTTTTTGTGGTTAACTTGATATAAAATTATCTAAAACATAAAACTGACAGTTAACAATTTCCTCTTAAGCAAAAAGTAAACAAGTCACTTCTATTAAAAATAATTCCATTTTCTTATGAAATAAATCTATCTCTGCATTTTCATTTAATGATTAATTTTCCACTGGAAACCTGAAGTAAGCGATAGTAAAACTGAAACTGTTACCTCCCAGAAAATGTGTGTTGGTTTGTCTTTCTGTGAAAGACGGTAAGATAAGAGATTGTTTCATAAGGGATTAACAAGGATTAGTCTCCCAATCAAGACAATTATCCCTTTTATCACATCACATTTGTCTTTATCCTTGCAGGTCACACAGATACACACAGGTTTACGCAGGAGTGAAACAGGAAGCAAGATTTTAAAAACAGGCTGTAGTCTTGTAATGTTAACACATTTTGCACATCGCTGATATCAGCTATTTAACTTGATATTTAGGTGTTTCTTATTTATTTGATTTTGTGACAGTCAGAGAAACTATCTATAAAGCATTCAGATTCACATTTTGTTAAATCACCACTGTTTTTTTTGTTGTTGTTTTTTTTTTTTTGGCCTTTATCAATACTGCCCCCATATGGGGAAGGGGAGCAAAAAATAACTTTCATTACATTGTCTAAAGCCTATGTTTGCATGTCATTTCCCTTTTGATGTAATTTCTCTACTTCTCTAGAAATTATGTAAATAAAAAACAAAACATATAAGAGATATATAAATTACACCCAACACCACAACTATTCAGGCCAAATGGTAACTATTATGGTCCAAATAACTTCAAATGTATGTTATCGGACTTGAGAGGAAACTGAAGTATATCCCCCACATATCTACAGACTCTATACAGAACCCAACCTTCCTTTTGTGAGGCAGCAGCACAAAAGGAACAGAGTGAGTTCACACAGTCTGTTGCAAAAATGTGTATAAACCTGAACTGGAATTACATGATTTTGAGGGGTTTAACCCTCCTGTTATGTTGTGGGTCAAATTGACCCGTTTTAAAGTTTAAACATTTTTTTTTTTTAAGTAGTTGGAAGTATTTTGTTTTTTCATGAAACATTTTCTATTTGTCTTAATAGATGCACTCTACAGATAAATTGAAAATTTATTAATTTTACACATTTGCAACCCCCTCTGCATTTACTTTTTACATAGATACAGTTCGGGTCAATTTGACCCAGCAGTCAAGTTGAAGGGCAAAAAAAGATGAAAAAATGTCCAATTCTACATGCTTCCTTGCAGCTATGAGTCATATTTCACCACACGCACATACACATGTGCATGCACACAAGCCCACCTTCTCTCTATTCTCTTTACTTCACTAGGAAACTGTGAGAAAGCAGGTGTTCATACAACTTTTGACGGGAACCTTTTCTGTTCTCGTGGGCAAACTGCACCCACACTGACTGACACTCAGCAGAAGTGAAGGAAAACATAAATACTCTCTGCATGACTCATTTGTGTTGATTTTAATCAGCGGGTCAGTTTGACCCTAACAGTATGTGTGTCTCAAGTTCAATTATATATATCACCCATAGAAAAAAAAAATCTAAATGTAATATAAGAAAAACTACAAAAGATCAATCTCTTTTCCCCTCCAGTTTTTTTTTGCAGGCTCTAGGGTCCCATATATGGAAGTAGGTTGACAGGAAAGGGGGGAAGACATGTGGTAAATATCGTTGGGTCCGGGAATCGAACCCGTGACGGCCACGTAAAGGACTCAAGGCCTCCAAATGTGGGTCGCGCAAGAGATCAATTTCAAGGAAATTGTTTTTTTATGTCTAGGTTTTTTTCAATGGACATAATAAAATTAAATTATATTTTTTATGTCCAAATGAGTCAATGAGAAGGTTGTTTTTATTGATCCTTTACTTGTGAGAAATAAAAAAACATCATTGAACAAATATTGATTGAAATGGCTAGTATTGGAGTTAATAATCAGATACAAAAATGTTCTGGAGGAATTTTTTGGTTTCTGACTCTATTGCATGAATTAAAACTCCCCGGGTCAAATTGACCCACGAACATTATTGCTGTACCTGAGAAACGAACATAACAGGAGGATTTTAAATAATAGACCTATAAGTTTGTTGACTACATGTTGGTATGATGGAACAGCGACTGCCTGAACTAAAGGTGGCCTATTAATCCAGAGAAGACAATATCTGATAGTTATCATCAAATTAATCTTTACAGTCAGCTCCAGACACAAATATTTGCAGTGTTTAAATCCCTGTTTGAAACACTCTCAGTGGTGAGACTTAAACAAATGATGGCAGTTTTACTCTCCACCTGGTCCCTCAATGCAAACATCTGTGTTTGCAAAGGAAAGGCCAAATGGCAGCAGAGCAAAAATTATTTAGCAACAGGGAGTAATGTGCAATTACATCTCAGGTTTTGTCCTCTATGATGTTTTGGAACATAAAGTTGTACATCACACAGTTTATCAGCTTAAAAAAAAAGGAAAAAGAAAAGCAGCAACTAGCTAGTCCATCTCTAAATGGCTGAAAAGGGGTTGATATCTTTTGACTGGTCCAGTCACAGACTGGAATTGAACTGTGTCAGAAAGCTGTGGTAGCTGCAAGTACCCTGTTCATATTCAGAATCCCCCCTTGACTTCCTTGAAAGTGCGGTTGAACTGAATGTAATTCTGCAAAACACAGTGGGCAGAAGTTCCTTCAGGGTGACATAAAAGAACAACTATCACAACTCTTGATAACCCTCACTAAGTCTAGGGATGGCTTTTTGTATTTACTTAGGTTAACTTTGCCTCACATTAAAATCAGTTTGACCACCTGAAACATTAAGAGTGACAAAAATGCAAAAATCCAAGAAATCTGAAAGGAAACAAAACCCTTTTCACATTCTTGTACACAATATTTGATGAGAACAGGATGTGTTGCAGCTTAAGAAAGTCTCGTCTATCTAGGCCAGAGAAGGTGGTGGGAGATGCAATAGCTTCTTGCAGATCAAATAGGTCAGCGTAACTAGCGAAGGGTTTTTCACACAACATAGCCTCCTTGCTCATCACAAAATTCAATCTCAAGATTACAGATACTGCAAACAACAAAATATTTCTATTTCTACTGAGGCTTTTAGGTCAAGTTGTGGTAGTGGCTATTAGAAAATTTCTCAGAATCAGATTAGGCTAAAAGAAAAACTCGATACATGCAATAGTTTAAATAGCAAAAGAAACACAAGTGTAACCCTATTAAATGACAACCAAAAGAACTGAGAATGTTGAATGAATTGTACAAATTTAGAGGGAACAAAATGAACCAAGAAATTATTTTTAGAGAAGGGAACCCAAGAATGTTCTGTGTATTATTGTGCGATAAGAAACAGTGAAAGAACAAGATGCATGTTCAAATGCCACGTCTTGCTGTTGTGGTATTCAGATAAGATGTGCTATCAAAAAGATCTCGTGCTTTGGCTTCCGTGATGCAGTGCTGGGTTTCCTGTCCTCAATGTGGGACCTATAAAAGCAGACGGCTGACCAAACTTATACAAATACAGTAAAGGGTTGGTTGTTATCTGCTGGATCCTCATCATGACTCCCAGAAGCATCATCATGATCGCCATCCCCCTCTTCATCATACTGGGGATATTGAGCCCAGCTCCAGCTGCCGGTGAGTTTATTCTATCATTTATTCAATTCGATCAAGTACATTGAATATATTGAAAACTGAATATTTTATTCAAGCTAGCCTGAAATGCATAACTCATGTTGGGATTCAGACTTTGTGTGTGATTTTTCCGTCTGTAGGTTTCCGAACCAGTAAACCCTGCTGTACAAGGTACAGTCAGAAGCCAGTTCCCTTCCAAAATATCAAAGGCTACAGAGAGCAATTAACTCTGGAACACTGTCGCATCGGTGCAATCATGTAAGACTCCCCCTACCATGAATCTTTACACTTTCTGCATCCTTTCAATTGCTTGCAAGTAAGAGTGCTAATTTGCCATTTTTGCCAGAATTTGATAAGATTTTAATATATCTGTGATGGAAAAGCATGCTTTTATTCTAAAACTGACAAAATTATTAACCAAAACTATATATATATATATATATATATATATATATATATATATATATATATATATATATATATATAGACTCTTGATAACTAATTTTTTGTGTGGAAATTTTGGAGTGA
>CAEFZX010009938.1:0-103206 GCA_903066825.1 Alfaro cultratus
TGTTAAAGCTTATATGCTTATCATCCTCCTGTGTGACCCTAGAACAAAAGTAACTTTCCTACTAAATTTATTATTAAATTAAGTAGTGGTTACACAAAAATGACAAGATGGAGGCTAATATTGAAAGGAAAACAGATCAAGGACACAGCAGACTTGCTGTGAACACATCAGACCTAAAACTGAAAATTTGCATGTCCCCTGACTGCAGTTGAAGAATGAGGCAAACTTGGGTCATCCGGCATATGGAGTCGATGCCTGTGGAGACTTTTGGTCATTATTTTAGGGTTTATAAATTAAATCTTAAATGAAATGTGAACGACACAAAAAAGCTTTTCTTTTTTGTTTTTATTGAACAAAGGTAAACCATCCATTTTCTAACACCCTTGTCCCTGCTGGGGTTGGGAAGTGCTGGTGTCTATCTCCAGCTAACGTTCCGGGCGAGAGGCAGGGTCACCCTGGACAGGTCATCAATCTGTCGCAGGGCAACACAGAGACAAACAGGACAAACAACCATGCACACACACACACACTCACACCTAGGGAGAATTTAGAGAGACCAATTAACCTGACAGTCATCTTTTTGGACTGTGGAAGGAAGCCGGAGTACCCGGAGAGAACCCACCATGCACAGGGAGAACATGCAAACTCTGTGCAGAAAGACCCCTGGTCAGGATTCCAACCCAGCACCTTTTTGTTGCCATCAACTGTGCAAATAATTCTAAAAACAACAAAAAAAAAAACACCTCTTTAAATTAAAAGCAACAAACACAATGTTGAAATCCCAACCTTAGTCATTTCTACATTGATCAGAGTATAGGAACTCCAATAAGTTTGTGTTGATGTAACACAAAGGCCAATTTCTTCACCACTGCTCTAAATATTCACACAATGAAACACGGTGGAGGTGGTATCATGCTGTGGAGATGCTTCGACTTGCCAGGGGTTGTGTTCAGGTGGAAGGACATAGACACATGGGAATAACAACTTGTTAGAGGATGAAAATGACTTCTGACTGGAGCAGGACAAACAGCCAAAACATCCAACCAGAGCTCTGACAGAACGGTTCAGATCAAGGTTCTACACAGAGCTGACTCAGGGGGCTGGATGCACATGTACATCACTTTCTACTAAAGCGTTTGACACAGCTTGGAAAAACATTCAGGAGCAGCATCTCGTTATAGTGAGAAAGGTTTTCACTAAAAGAAGAACGTTTTTGTCAAAATAAGAAAGTTTCTCGCTAAAATAAGATGCAAAGTTTGTTAAAAAGAGGAGGATTCTTGCTATAGTGAGTTTTATATCTAGTTATTATGAGATTTTTATATCTCATAATAAGATATAAAAATACACTCCTAACAACAGCTTGTTCAAAAGGCATCAAAGGGCTCACTACATTCATTCCTCTAACCTGATTCTTCTAGATGACAGCAGAAACTCGTCAGAGGTGTTTCCATTTTACGCTTACATTTCTTACTTAAAAGAGAAGATATTTTTGTTTAAATGATACCTCATTGCAACAGTTTTGAAAAAAAAATCTCATTAAGACAAAAAAAGGTCTTCTATTTTTAGGGCGTTTTGCATCTTGATATGACGAGAACATTTTGTCGTTTAACCTAGTCACTGCTCCTGAATCCATTTCCCAGCTCTGGCAGTTAAAATGCTTCTGTACTTTTCAGATTTGTATTTGCAGAACATTTTGAAACATCCTGCATCATTTTACCTCTGCCGATGTTGCTCAACTTTGTATTGCTCTGTCACATAAAATCCAGATAAAATGAACATGTTTGGACATGTAATGTGCAAGAAATGAGGTAATTTTTTTTAACAAATTGTAGGTGTGAAGAAATTCCAAGAAACACAACTTACTTTGATTATAAAAATGTATCTTATTAGTATCTAGTATATAACACCTGATCCAAGCAGAAAGCTTTAGAAATACTGTACTCTTACTGCCAGGGGAACTGACGGAGTCTCATGATGTCAGTTCTTGTCATCATCAGCATCTTCCCTCACAATTTACTCAACTTGACCTCTATCAAGTGCGTTCACATTGATTTGACCCCTACTTCAGAAAGATTAACAAGCAAGGAACATGCCTGATGCTGTCATCACCAAGGCAACAGTCACCGTACTGTGTCAGCTGTTCCGTGTTCACTTGATGAAAACATGACTGAATGAAGTTCATTATCAGCTGAGCGATTGGCCCTTGAAGTGGGTTCTGGTATATTTCATAATCACGGCAACATTTTTATCGTTCTTCTCATCACTGGTAGAGATTTATTCATATTGCTACAGAACTAATTAAAGTGGAGCAGCTCCTCCCTGTTGATCAGGGGGTGGAGGAGGAGGATAGCAGAGATTGTTTGGAAGAAAAGACTGACCGCTGACGAAAAGAGAGAAAACCACAAGAACATGACAGCAAACACATCGCAGTCTATATCTGCTCTGGTTTATTATCTAAGCCTTTCATCTCAGCTCAACATGTTCTCCTGTTTCTGTGGAAGAGCTCTCCATCACGGCCGGCAGAATGATGTGGAAAACCTCAGATGTAGAGATGAACTGACCAATCAGACAGACACACAGCGGAAACTTTCAATTTTCTCTTGATTTCGTTGTGAAGGAAATGAAAAATATTTTTCTACACATTTACAAGATACATCAAAACTAACGGCTCCCATCGACTCATTAACAACCAGGAAGTGTTTTATAGAGAAATGTTGCTGATGGTTTTCGGTGTGATCCTAGCTAAAAGGTGAACTTTGCTAATATTAAAGCACTAATCATAAACATTAGTTCCACTAACGGTAAAGAACTACACCACCATGGTGTTTAGTAGAAGCTCATGCTACAGCGATAATGTGAAAATATATCTGCTCTTTAAAAGAAACTACTCTTGATCAACAGTTTTATTTTGACATTAGAATTTCCATGTGTCATATAAAAAAAGAGAGAACAGGAGGAGAGAAAATTGAGCTGGTCCATAAACAGACTTCACCAACTTCAAAATAAGAGCATGAATAAAAATATCTAACTACTTAAACAATTCCTAACAGTCGATGACCAACACTTCACCACACATGTTGAACTTTATTCAACTGAAACTTTACAAAACAGCCAAGTAAATTAGTCTTATTTAGGGAAGGTTAAGTCCGCTAAACGTTTTCAACGTTAGTGAAAGTGCTAAAGAACTAAATGAAAAATTAGTTCTGCTATTAGTGGAGGTTTTCCCACCATTGGTTTCAAGCATAGATGGGGAGAATTCTAGAATTTATTTTTAATTAGGTTGAAATTAAAATGAGTGTGTATAGAAGTATAAAAATTTGCTGCACAAGTTGGGAATCAGTACTGGACGTTTCATGAGAATTTTTTTTTTTCAGAAAAAAAACACAAGATGACTATGTCTCTGCAACATTTTACAAAACCTGTTTAATAATAATCAATGCCGCCATTTCACGTGAAATAATGAATGCATAGCTTTAAAGCATAAACTACTGTTCTACTGTACAGGTCTGCTGGTTGTGCACAGAGCTCACCCTGCAGATGAATCCACCTCACCAATACCCACTGCACCTGCAGCGTCTGAACTCGGCGTGCTTCACCGCCACATGGCTGGAAACCACAACCTGCTTACACTCTCTGCAGCGAGAGGACTCTGAAAACTTTGCAAGAAGCCTGTAAACCGAGTGACCTCCTACTTTTTCTGCAAACCAGCTCATGGAACAAAACGGCTGTGATCCAGAACTGGTGGGGTTTGATCCGCTAAGACAATAGATGGGGGAACACCCAGCACTGTTCTCAAAGGAAACGGAGGTGATGAAAATGTTTAACCCCAATTAGAAACTATAGAAAAAGTGCTACTGAACGATGGAAAGATAACAGGAAATAATATGTTTACTCGTGGCTTACCCTCCTTCAAGTGTAGGAATGAAATAGAAAGTCAGGTATTACATTTTAAAACACAAACTAACTCAAATCAGAGAAGAAATGCCGACAACCAAAAAAAAACTATAGCTCATCACACGAATAATATTTAGTTAGGATTTATTTGTCCCTCTTGGAAGCCTCCAGTTAGCATCTCAAAAGCTCATTTAATATCTGACCTATGACCCCAAATCCCAGAGGAGTTGAACAGGAGGCTTCATGGATGCAGAGAAGAGAGAGGAGGAAGTTCAAGATCCCCAACTCCAACATCTCTGAGCCATAAGACTATCACACAGCAACAATCTTCAGTCAGAAGCCTCCGTTGATTAGTTGCAAGACTGACTGCTAGTGGAGATCCTTCCTGCGCACAGCATCCCCATCCACAGCGACTCTTTGTGGATGGATAACAGGAGTTGCCATAACATTTCATTTAACTTTGGGGTAAATCATTTTGAACTGAATTATACTGAACAAACTATAAGCTTTTCCAATATTAGGAAAACTTTCAATATCAACTGCAATTAAATTGAATTTCTTGCTTTTCAAAATCACAACGTCCTGTTCTTTTTCAGGTTTAGCATCTAGGTCAGTACAATCCACTGGAAATGTTCATCTGATTGAACATTAAAAAAAAAGAAGACAGATGTTAGCCAGTCAAACACAGGATCCAAAACTATCCTTTGGGGCCGGTTCAGTATTATTAATGTGGGGATGGCGACTGGAAGCTGGACCACAAACTGGTTGAGAAGAGTTGAGCAGCAGCGTGATGTTCCAGCATCATATGATTCACGCACAGACACATTTATAGCTGCACTGCACCGACCGCTTAGCGTGGATCCAGACTGCTCCCCCCCCACCCCAAAAATCCCTGCAGCATCACCAGAAACACACAGCAGCCGAATTATGTCCTTCATCTGACTCCACCAAGCATCGATATGAGATGTTGATGGTTTGATGGGAGGAAAGCCAGGGATGGAGGGGGGGAGGGGCGGGGGGTAAATAAGAGGATCAAAATGCGCCAGTGCTTGGAGAACTAAGAGCCCCCCCTCCATCCCTCCCCCAGAACCAGCAGCTTAATTAGTTTCGTGTTGATTCTTCCATTAAGTCACAAAGAGGATGCGAGCTGCTGGAGCAGCGACCAGGGCATCACGTTCAAACCGGGACGACGCCTCAGCTCCACAGCAGCAGCAGCAGGAGGAAAACACTGGAGGAGAGAGAGCTAACACTGCCGAAGAGCCTTAATGTTTAAAGAAACGCCAATAAAAAAGAAACACTGTGGCGGGGGGTGATAGATAAATCCCAGCCATTCACTCCGCTTTGGAGACAGAACAGAGCAGAATGATGTGGAAAACCAGAGCAGAGCGTCACTTACCGATATAAGCGGCACTAATGTCCCACAGCGCCGTATTCCATCGCTATAAGCTGAACGAATGTGTCGGTAATAAAGGCTGAGCGGCGGCGGCGGCGGCGGCCCTGTTGTTCTATCGCCCTGCTGCTCCGTAGTAGCCGCTGCGTGTGATGGCGTTAGATCTACAGGGCCACAATGAGACTGGCGATGCCTTCACGAGCTGTCGGAAATATTCCCACAGACAGCGACGGGGAAACAAATGTCGGCTCCAGAAGTCTTTAGAGGAGGGAGAAGCGAACTTGTTTTCCCACTTATTAAGACGTGGTAAATAATGTTGTACACAAATACTCCGAAAATTGCTTTACAACGTTTTATAGTGAGCAAACTTATTCAAACTGGAGTCAATTTAAATCGGCCCCATACAACTAGACATATCCTAGTAAGTTATTAGCTTAAGCATGTTTCCAAATATTGTGACCAACTTATAACGCAGTTCACCTTGGAGTATTAACTTTCCAGACCCTTTTTGGATGATTACATGTTCGCTCTCACTTGCAGCTGGAAAAGCTGAGCTGTAAAAAACTAAGCAACCAAGTCGTGACGTTTGAGTGGCAGCAGGCCTGTCCAATCATTGCTGGTTCTCTGGTGAAGAGCTGGATGTAAATACACAGATTTCTGTACCACAGATGTCGAGACAATTTTGAGATAATGCTATGTATAAGCTGAAGAAAACAGTAGCCAAAAGCACGTGTTTGTTGTGGTAATTTATCAGATTTTTTTTTTAAAGTCTGAATTTGTCTAGGGTGCTGAATGAGATGCTGTTTTACCTCTGTCTGTTAACCAGCTAATAAACAGGTGTGTGGACTGCAGTGTGGGGTTTCCGCCACCTCCTGTCTGCTTTGAGTACTGCACTTTTCTGCTTTATTGCCGCAAACCACAATCTAGCCGAAAGAGCCTCCGCTTCAATCTAAAGTTATTTAAAACATTACCACAGCATGATGCTGCCACCACCATGTCTCACTGTATGAATGCGGTGTTCAGGGTGTGTTGGCGTGTGTTTGTTTTGCCTCATACTTAGCGCTTCTCTAAAAGGTTCAGCGTTGCTCTCATCTGACCAGAGCAGCTTTTAACTTGTTTTCTGTAGCAAACTGCGCTGTTAGCGTGTTCTTCTGGTCATTTCCCCCCATGAACATGCTGTTTTCTCCTGATCCCATCTGAGCAGCAGAGCTATGCAGCTCCTCCAGGGTGACCATGCAGGGACTTCTTGGCTGCTTTAACACAAACCTTACAATCCAACGAGCCATTTCTTTCTTTGTTCATAGTCTGCCTGCCATACTCTGCATTTATTCTGAGATATAGTTAACTAATTAGCCGACATTTAAACAAAATCGTTTGCACTGAAACCTGTAATAAAGTTTTTGCCAGTCTTGTATTGTAACAAAATGACCTTTGTGAGTGAATGGTGACTTCTGGACATCGGCTCCAGGCCCCTGAGTGTGTAGAAAAAGAACGGATAGATAGGCTGGTGGATTCGTTTTACAGCTTGTAACATTTGGGCGCCATCTTCTGTCTACATTTAGAATAATACTTTTCTGCTTTGTAGCAGCACAATATACACAGGTGTAACCTCTGGACAATATTCGGGCATTTTCAAACTTACTTAAAAATATTGCAATGACAAGCATTTATTCAGATAAAAGCTGAGGTAGGCTGTGTAACTTTTATAAACAATATGTATTTTTCCCCATATCTGCAAAAAAATTGCCACTATGTTGAGAGAGTACATTCTGAGACAGATAATCTGTGAAAAAAAGTAGAGTTTCTCTACCTCGTCTCTCTGGTCCTACAGCTGTCTGCAGAAATACACCGCTCCTGGTCAGAATTGACCAATCAGAGCCAAGAGGTGGATCTTAGCGCTGTCAATCAAGCTCGTGTCTTTGCTGCAGTTGTGCTAATGGTGAAGTAATAACTTAACATTACAGGAAAGCTACCAGAGCTAATCAGGCTCTGTTGTGTGTTAATAGTTGTTGAATAATTTACCTGTTATCCTTTTTACATTTTATTAAGCAGGATAAATTATGACAGCAGTGCACTGACAGCCCACTAGTGGGTGGTGTGGCCCTGTGGGCCCTCTGAGCCTCAGTGTCAGCTGCTGTGTGATGTCTGTTTCAGTGATGACAGACGCATTTAGCCTTTGCCAGCTTGCCACGGCTCAGAAGCTAAAGCGGTTCCCACTTGGCATCAGAGAGACCACCTCCCATTGATTACTTGCCAGCATGTAAGCAACCCCCGTCTCAAACCAAGGTCTAAAAACTCTGCGGGAGTCCAGGAATTACAGTGCCTTGCAATAATATTCATACCTCTTGACCGCATTTTATCTTGTTGCAGCTACAGACTATTTCCTACAGGTTTCTTTGGAATCTTATCCGATAGACCAACAGAAAGTGGTACAAAACTGTAAAGTCAAAGTTCAGCCCAAAATTATTCATATCCCTGGGGATATTTTATCTTGGCAAACAAGTTTCTCCTTACTGTAAATGACATACAGTAGGTGTGTGTTAAAATATCGGAGAAAAAAAATTCAGTTTGACTTACTTTATACATAAAGAGCATGTCATGTTGTTTATATGGCCATGGTTCAAAGGACAATTGTACTGTGACTACTTAGTCCTACCACTAAAAGAGACTTTTGGTAGGAAGCCAAAAGTGACACATGTAAGACTGATGATACGAGAGACGATGAAGAGTCAAAGGATCCAAGCCATCTTGAAGAATTAGGCCATGCCGGTGGTGACATCTTAATGCACACAGCCCAGCAGATGCATCAGACTGCTGGTTACCATGGAATCAGACCAAGGAGGAAGCCACTTCTCTGAGTAAGGCACATAAAAATGTGCATACCCAAATTGGATATGTTAAGGCAACATTAATTTAGCAATAAATTGAAGAATCTTTCAATCCCAAGAATACCACCTCATTTATCAAGCATGGTGGTAGGAACGTCATGCTTTGGGGATTTTTTCGGCCAATGAGAAAGGTGATCTAATCAATGTGAACAAAGACGACTCCACAAAGATTCTTAGCAACAACACTGGGCAGACTGCAGAGAAACCAGAGAGTCCAACAGGATCACGAACCTTTTGGAGCAGCCTAGCCAGATGCTGAGTTCAATCTTACCGAGATGAATGTATCTATAGATTAGATTAATGGCAAAGAGGAGATGTGCTGGTTGAATTAAAAGATTAATTAAACCCTAAACCTGCCTGGGACATAAATAATTAGTCTTATCTGTTACTGAAAGAACAACATATCCCTCCAGGCCGAGGATTCCTTTGGATCCTGAGGGAAACTAATGTTGGGCTTTTAGATAAATCATAAAACAACCAGTATCATATACTGAACCATTTGTTCAGATTCCTTTAGAGTCTGTCAAAGTCAATATTTTGTAGTCTTAAAACAGTTGCTTCTGATTATATAAAGCCTTGTTCCTACAAAATATATCACATTAGATTTTTTACACGCCTAAGCTTTAAAATGACTGGGGTACATTCTCAAATTAACCCAAAGATTTCGACACAAATACCCAGTGACACATGCATGCGTTCAGACAACCTTTATTTCGCAAAGTCAGTAAAAATATACAGTATCAAGAATATAATCTGAAAAATGACGTGAACGTTCATAAATGCACGGATGAGATGTAAAGCACATTTTTCACATATCAGATACTGGTTGAGCTGCCAGAGAGGAGGTGACACCCTCTATCCACTAGAGAGTGTTTCCTCAGACATGTTTTGCTGCGAGTTATCACTGTAAACATGGAGGCGCTTCCCACTCCCACCTGCCTTTAAGTGGGCCAGTGGGAGGCAGCAGAGATGTGCCAGCCGTAGCTCAAATGCCCTTTAGGTCTGCAAATGTAGCAGCAAACCCTTCAGCAAAACTACACAATGAGACAAAACAATGAAAAAACAAACTCTGGCTGATACATCCTACAGCTGCTGGATGCTTTGAAGGTTAGAACTCCCAGCAAGCCGGAAAAAGTCCTTCACAACAGTCTGGGAAAGCAGTTTCTTCACATAGATGGCTTTGTTCACAGGCTAACAGCCATGATTAGTGAGGAAGGTGCCGATAAATTACTGACAGCGAACTGGGAGAACAATACTGAATAGAATGTCTCTGGGTCCCTTTATTGTAACCATACAACCTTCAGACAAAATAATGCAAAAAATATATATATATCTAATTGCACAAATATCATCTGATTGATACTGTCAGACGAGAACTATTTGTTTCACACAATCAGAACCGAGCTGTGAGGTGAAAGTGTCTCAGGATGGCCTGTTTAATTTGCTCTTAAGGGCTCAGTTAAAGTCTGCTCTCCATGTAGCTCCAGACACCACCAACTCATCATCAGGCAGTACTTCTTGTACTTCTTGTGCCTGATACTTAAATAAAACTCTTACAAAGTACAATACCTTACCAAATAAAATGCCCTGCCTTGTAAAGCTGTGTTAAAAAAAGATGACATTTTCTTTTGTAGCAGCCAAATAATTTCACAAAAAAACAAAAAAAAGCTGGAAAATACAGTCCATTATAAGTGCATTAATTCAGTGGGGTAAAAATCCCATGATGAGGAATAATTATATTTAATAAAATTAGCAGTGGCAAAATTTTTGATTCTCCAAACATCTATTGTCTACATTCTTGTCATTGGTACTTATTTCAAAATGGTGGTTTAGTGAGAGACACAACCTGGACACATCGCTGGTCCATCACTGGACAACACAGAAACACACAAGACAAACATGCACACACTCGCACACACACACCCGCACACACAAACACCAAATTCTCTGTGTGTGTGCAGATAATTCTAAAAACAACAACTTAAAAAAACACTCTTTAAATTAAAAGCAACAAACACAATGTTGAAATTCCAACCTTAGTCATTTCTACATTGATCAGAGTATAGGAACTCCAATAAGTTTCAGTTTCTCTAGGGAAAAATATTATGTGACACAAAGGCCAATTTCTTTTAGCCAGTAGGCAGAACAAGGAGCCAGCAAAACATCACATTCTGGCTCCATGGCAACCATTATATGGGAATGGTGCCAGAAAAAAAAAACTGCCTGTCTTACATCACAAAATGTAAACATGTAGAGTTTGCTGGGAATTTAATCAGATTTGTTTCAGTAACAAGTACGGTGAAGGCTTTGTGTTGCTGTGGGCCCATGTTTTTGTTTCGAGGCACTGAGAACTTTTGTTAGACAGAGATCACGAACAGACGCTTTCAAACAAACCTTTGGTGGCTTCCAGCGTCAAACTTAAATTGGGTCGTCCAAAAATTGTGCCACTGAGAAAATTGTAAAAACAATTATTCCTCAGAGAATTTACTTTCAGACTGAATAAACACACTTTACATTAGAAATGTGAGTTTTCTACATTCTTCTGGGATGATATGCTGCTGCACTGGAATAATTTATTTTAAGAATTTTACACATCTTTACCAGAATGACACTTCCTATATTCACAAAATTTACCACGCAGGAACAAGAGAAATGACTCCATAAAAAAACCTACAAAAAGGATCAAGAAGGAATAAAAACACCTTCACACATACCATTGTTTAAAGAGTTTGGGTAGCTTGTAAAGACCCATAATCACAAAGCCTAACTGAAACTTCCACTGGAAGTAAAGACTTATGTCTCAAAAAACGTAAACTGAAAAATACTGAATGCCACATGACATGTCAGCCAATGCTAGGAGGCTGATCCTTCCCGGGGGTCTCCATGGTAACATTCCTCGGATCAAAGATGGCCGCCTTCACGCCTTCCTCCTGATCACTAATGAAAGGAGAGGGAAAAAAATAAAGAAGTTTTGTATATCAGACGTTTGGAGCAAAACTTTGCTACTTTTTTCTGCTACTATTTCTATTTGATCACATGCAGTGCCTTGCTAAGGTAATCAGAACTCTGATTACTCTGATTGACTAAAGTGAGTGATTTAGTCAAAATCACTCACTTAAAAATATACCTCATTGCTTCTATGTAAAAGCTCAATACCAAGTGGGACTGAAACAATTAGTCAGATGAATCGTGATGAATCAATCTTTGAAATAATCGTCAACCAATTTACTAATCGATTAATCTATAACTGGAGTATTCAGACTCAAAAAGGCCATTTGCTGAAAGAACAATTAACTCAGAGTGATAAGGAAGATAACACTATACAAAAAAAAATCTATGTTTTGCATTTAAGATAGAAAAAAAAACCTTTGACCGGAAAATATATTTTACCTAAAACTCCTCAAGTGGCCTAGTTTTAATCCCACATCACCTGAACAGAAGAGTAAAACCTATGAAGTCAGACCTGAGGCTTTTTCCCTCGACGTCCTCGATTGTGTCCGGTAGAGGCTTGTTGGCCGTCTCAGGCAGCAGCAGGGTCAGCCCAGCGCCCAGCAGCGGGCACAGGCCAGAGAGAATCATGGGAGCATGAGGATTGATGTTCCTCAGAAGGTACATCATTGGAGCCAGGACACCGCCGATCCGCGCACACATGGAGCCTATACCAATCCCATTTTGCCTGTAGATCAGAGCAGTGAGGGAGCAGACAGTCCAGTTAGACAGGCTGTTCAGAAAGGAACTTCATTAGCATATGGAAAACGTAGGCAGTCATCAGGAATTTGTCTCAAAATAGAAGTGAGCTGAATGGAAGAGTCGGAGTCAGTACATGTTAGAGTTGTAAGGTCATGGTTCAGTAATGTTTTGATACACAGCAGCACAAGAAACAAAAAAACCAACAACTAATAATCTTGACTCTACAGTCTACAGTAGTGAACAAATAAAAAAATCTAAATTTGTTAAAATAGTCTGATTTTCAGTTTGTTTTTTAATGTTGAAGCACTTGAATCAGTGGATAGTAATAAACTGGAAATTTGCTTTGATTTTTCTTATTCATTAAATCGATGCCTGAATAAATGATACAACAGAGCCACCTGAAAATGGTCATGGTTATTATTTAGGAATGTTTGAATAAAACTGCACTGATATTTGAGAATAACAAACATTTACATAAGGGATACCCTGATCCAATATTAATATTGCTGTTATGGCCAATAAGCAATATTTACCAACATTATATCTATTTCACTGCCCTTCCAACGCCATTGATTTCACCACTGCATCTGCTTAGGCTAAACTCCCCACAATCCTTTGCTGCATCGCTGTCACATGACTAACCTCTTTCTCTCCCTTCCACAAACAAATGACAACATTGGAAATAAATATTAACCGTTAATATTGACCCAGTTTATTCATCCGACAGATACCAATATGTTAAGAAAAGACTCATATTAGCCGATACCAATGTTAGTGCCGATATATTGTGCAACAGTAGTTTAGAGCACTTTTGAGTTGCTTTATATACAATGCAGAGTCCAAGTCGTCCCTGAATGCACCTTAAAAGTTCAGCTGTAATGTCCCATCCCCTCACAGGGAACCCTGGGAAATATTGTCTCCTGCTGTGTTTTAGGCTCTCTGAATGCTGCTGCAAGGCTTGTAGTACTTTAACTGATCTTTCGTCAGTATCAGTGGTGTTTGCATTTGGCTTGAAGTTTTTCTGGGGGTCCCTGTAGACCCCTGGTATGTCAACACTGAGGTAAGACAGCACTACGGCTGAAAGATTCCCTTGATAAGGAAGATGAAATGTGAATAAATTTTAACTGACATTTGCAGGTAATAAAAAACTGGACACACTTTACTGCCTTAAATAATCAGATAACCACATGCCCACATCATGACTCCTCCACCACCATGCTGTACAGCTGATACTAAAGGCTTATGCTTTTATGTGTTTGGTTTTCTTCCAGTGTGCTGATGAACAGAATTACTAAACACATCACTTTCATGTATTACCTGATAGTAATAAAAAGGATGTTAGACTATTGGACTCTCAATCAAATTTAATGGTGACATTAGATCAGTGGTTCTCAATTCCGGTCCTCAGGACCCCCTGCCCTGCATGTTTTAGATGTTTCCCCTTCTGCCACACACCTGGATTGAATCTGTGGGTGATTGACAGGCTTCTGCAGTACTTGATGACTGCAGAAGAGGTCATGCAATCATTCGGATCAGCTGTTCTGAAACAGAGACACTTCTATAACATGCAGAGCAGGGGGGCCTGAGGACTGGAATTGAGAAGCACTGCATTAGATCAAGGGTGGGCACTCCAGGTCCTCGAGGTCCGGTGTCCTGCAACTCTTAGATGTCTCCCTGGTCCAACACACTTGGATCCAATAGCTGAATCACCTCCAAAGTGCAGTCAGGTTCTCCAGAGTCCTGCTAATGACCTCATTATTTGACTCAGGTGTGTTGAAATAGAGACACATCTAAAACTTGCAGGAGACCGGCCCTCAAGGACCAGGAGTTGCCCACCCCTGCATTAGATAAATGTTTGTTTTGACAAAAAACACCTCATAGCCGATCTGCCATAAACGTTTTTCATTTCAACTTCTCCAAAACACTTCCCATTAAGTAAAGACTGGCTGGTCCGGATCAAATGGCTGTGTGAGCGTCCGGTTTCTCTTACAACACACTGGCAGCTGGCTGTGTTTCAACGTAAATACTAGACGGCATTGTTAAAACAGATTAAGTTCGCTGAGCAAAGGGTTTTAGGATCTTTTTTCACCAAACAACACACAGAAATGCACTGCAGGGGAACACCCACCTGATCACTGTTGGAAATATTTCAGCTGAGTAGACATAAATGATAGACAGAGAGGCTGTAATCCCAAACTTCCCGATCATGGCCAGGACAGTTCGGACAATGGGCAGGTCTAAAGAAAAAAAAGTGACACAACAGGTTGTCACCACTCAAAAACAAAGGACTTGTTTGTTTTAAAAGGACTTGTCTTTTTATTTTATTCGACTACCAGGGGTCTCAAACTCCAGTCCTCGAGGGCCACAGTCCTGCAGTTTTTAGATGTGCCACAGATACAAAACACTGGGATGAAATGGCTTAATTACCTCCTCCTTGTGTAGATAAGTTCTCCAGAGCCTTGCTAATGACCTGATTATTCTATTCAGGTGTGGTGTAGCAGAGGCACATCTAAAATTAGCAGGACTGCGGCCCTCGAGGACTGGAGTTTGAGACCCCTGGACTAGACACATTAAGTAGAGTCTGTTTGCACTGTGTCTACGTACCGCTGGGGATGCAGGTGGTCAGCAGGCAGGCAGAACCTCCCACTGCTAGGAAAGCCAGCTGAGAGAACTTGCGTGAGCGGTTGAGGGTGAACAGTGTGATGGTGCGTGCCGGCATCTCCACCAGGCCGAAGATCATCTGGGTCAGGTAGATGTTCATTCCGAAGTCTGAAATGTTGAGGGACAAGCCGTAGTACACCAGGACGTTGACGAACCTGGAACATGAAGGATGACGTTAGGATGCTTCTTTGGGACCAGCAAACAGAAAGACACACATTAGCACATGGCCTCATTCTAGATGGAGATTGTTCCAAAATGACATAAAGTCCTGTGCTTAGGTTCTGGCGATTAAGCAAGTGTTTGTTGCTTTCATGTCTGTTGCTCTGTTTTATGTTTCTGTGGTCTAACTAAGAGGAATTGGAACATTTTAAGAGCTTCTTTTATCAGCCACTTGAGAATATTTCAAATCTTATATAATTTTCCAGCTGGATATCGTCTTCTGGACCTGATCAGTTCTTACTGTGGCTTAGGATCATTGGAGTTTCCTGAGTGCTGATCTAAGACATCACACAGTCATTGTGATTGAATTATTTATGGATTGTTAGAAGATATTTCTCTTGGAACGGGTTTGATCCCACTTTTCATCATAGTAGTGTTTTTGGACAGAACTGCCAGGAGAGCAGCGCCGCATGTGATTGGATCAGGATTGTTCTGTTGGTAGGCTTCGTCTTTCCTTCTCTGGGCAAATGGGTTTTAAAAACCTTCTTTATTCTCTTGTCATTTCCTAACAGCGGGGGTTTTTTGTTGGAAAAACTTGTGGTTCTCATTTTATTCAAAATGTCATTCCTACTAAGACCATAGGATGGCGATAGAGAGGGACATTATGAAACCCTACATGTAAGAACTTTCATAAGTGTATTTTGTAAGGTTTTTTTTGTGGCTTTCATAAACAGTGGTTTATTCAGCTACTGCTTTGGTCATTTTGCTGTTTCATTCTCCTTCATAATGCAGAGGGGGAAAGTTTTAATGCAAATCAAATATAAAAAAGGCATATTACACAAAATTTTCCTAATTTTTCTTGATACTGTTGTAATTTTGAAGGTAAGCAATGTCATACTTATATACTATGTAATATATTAAATATATTACATAGTGTAAGAACAATAGCAATCTGGCTCACTCTGTCAGATGACTGACTGTCACATTAAGATCACAGAATCCAAATTCAGAGCTGTGGTCTGGAACTGAAGCTACTTTTTTCTTTTCATTCAGGTTTCATTCAAACTGCTGTGCTTCCAAAAGCAGTTCTTGCGCTTTTTATTTCTGGGCAGCATATTCTGTGATATTATCATAGAGAATAATGTAGTATAATTATAACTCAGCTAAACTTGAATGTTCTTTTGGTATGCAAATATGAGTTTTGCAGTTCAGAGAACAACAACCTGCCTGGTTATGCACTAGTCATTTGAGGACGTGGCAGAGAGACCACAGGGCTTTCTGGCACTAAATGTTCTGGCACCAATGTTGCTAAATGTGGCACATTTTGTGTCACATTTAGCAACATTTGGAAACACTAAATATGACAGAGTTACATTTAGACTGGTTTTATTTATAGTCTACCATGTAAAGAAGGTCTTTCTGCAGCTCAGAGCTCTGATTTTAACAGCTTGAACAAAGGGACATTTCAAGGCACACCCAAACCTTGGGATGGAAGCATTCCACTCAGTGAAAATAACCATTTACTGACTTTGTTTTTCCAACTTTTCTTAGCAGGATTTTTTTTAAAGTCATCTTAAAAGCATAAGTTTGTGCTTTGGATTTGTACTGAATTATATGCAAAGAATTCTGCCAATCTCAACATGCCATCTGTGCAAGGACAGAATGCAGGTCACAGGAAAGGGTTTGCGACCCCGTCACTTCCCACCTGCTGCTCTGATGAGTGTTTCACGCACACTCTGTTTGACTTGACAGAGAGGTAAAGGAACAGGCTGCAAGAAAAAAGATACAATAATCCAGGTCTTAGCTAACTGGATGGGACGCCAGGCGTGAAGTCACCTAAAAAGTCTACAGTAACAAGCTTCGGCTTACAAGCTGTCTTTTCCTGGGAAACTGGTTCTTTCTGAAGCTTTGTGAGAACAGGTCTGGCTGGTTGAGACTGTTCACTTCTGTTTACATTACCAGTTAGACATCTGAAGTGGTGCCACTGAGCATCCAGTCGATTCTACTACAGAGAATCAACTGGAACTCAATCAATAAACCACTGACAAAAAGAAAAGCCATAGCACAACTCTGTCCACCAGTACTCAGTGGTGCAGGTTTCCTTACAACGTCAGGAGGGGGCAGGAGGTGAAGAGGAGAGGAGGCTGTAGTTAGTCTTACCAGACATTATCTTGGCTGACTGTTCCAACACCCACTGTGCATGAAAGTGATATTGGATGGAATTATATGAGTTGGATTGCAGGTCACTGGATATGAAGTAGGCCAGCTTATTTTTGCACCAAGAGCATTTCAACTTTCCATGATATTATTTCAGTAATGTAACATTTCTTTTAATGAGAGCATTGACGATTTCCCAGGCTGCAAAGAATAATAAAGTGCTCCCGATTAGCCCTAAAGATGGCTGCTTGTTGTCCCTGTGCTCACAAGGCAGATGAATTTACCTAAACAAACATTCGCTCATAGTGTGGAAGCTAACAGACCTCCACTTGTTGCATACTGAAGTTTTAAGGCTACAGTTGCAAAGATACAAGGTGCATTTTCTATTAAGAATCTCCCAGCAGGCAGAACACAAAACTCAGATAGCTTAACCAGCTAATAGCTAGCTAACTAACTGGCTAGAGGAACTGACAGAAATATGGGGAGGTCAAGAAACCTCGGTGTCGTTGGGAACTTGAAATTTGTCCAGCCACATAAGGTCTGTTTCTACATCAGATGTCTTCATCTAAACATAGCCAGAATAAAACTGGTTTCCTGACAAAAACAAGACACAGAAGAACTAGTGCTGAATCCCGAACAACACCAGAAAAGTAGATCATATATGAACCATGTTGATGCATCGGCTCTTCAGAGTTTCCAGAACCAGATCTAAACACAGTCAAGCAACATTTAAAATGGACTGAAATAATATAGCACTTTTCCAGTCATTTTTGGCTACTCAAAGTGCTTTACACTAGAGTCACATTCACCCATTCACACTCACATTTATACACCAATACGCAGATCGGTAGGTAATTTGGGGTTAAGTGCCTTGCCCAGAGGCACATCGACATATGACAGGAGGAAGCTGGAATCGAACCTACAACCTTCCGATCTACCACACAGCCACAGTCGCCCCGTAGTTTCTCTACTCCTCAGCTCTGGAACAGACTCCCTGAAAACCTGAGATATATACAAACTGTTGGTTCCTTTAAAACAGGACTGAAGTCTGGATTTGTGTCGGATATATATATAAAATTAAACTTCAGTCTAAACTTTGATTTAAATTAGCCTTTGCTCCGGGAAGCGGTCACTATAATCAACAGCAATTATTCTATACTTTTGCCTAAATCTTTGCTCAAGATCAAAATAATAAAATATCAAAGATAACATTTTTAACTCATTCTTACTGTAAAACTCTGCGTTACATTTGCAGGGGCAGCAGGAGCGATACTTTCCTTTTCTGAACAAAAGGAAGTAGTTTGATGTTTGAGTGAATCGCCTGTTATAATATGTTAAAATATTATTTTTAACCACAGTTGTCATCCAGTGAGGATCTCATACCTGCTAAAGATCAGGGATGTTTATCAGAATAAATAAAGTGTTTCCCACCCGGTCAACGTGTGCTCAGTTCTGTCGGATCTACTGTTGACTAAGTCATGCTTCAACAGGTGTTGAGAGTAATATGGAATCAGGTTTCAGTTTGTATGGTGCAGAAGGGCTGGGGGCCAAGGGGTCCATGCAACCAGTAAAGAACCTGTCTGTGGCAAACACTCACAATGTTTTGGAACTAAATTCACACCCAATTAACTTTTTGTCTCATGTAGTCTTGAAATAAACAAATGTTTCCACATTTGCTCATTAGGATTTTATGAGGCGAAATAACACAGACTGCAAAATTTCAGCAAATAACTTTTCAATAGAACATATCGTCAACTTCCTAAAATAATGGCTTAAGTAATTTTTTGCCAGAAGCGTTTTTTGACTAAAACATCTTTTGGAAAGTTGGCAAAAAATGACTTGACTTTAGGAAAGTGATGTTGCAAAATGTGACAAAAGTAGCTTCTCGATAATTAAAAATGACTATAACTCTGCAAACTTTTCATGTCTTTTTAGAGAAATGTGAAGCAAAAACTAAAAATGAATCAAGATTACAAAAGCAAAACCCAAAAGAAGAGATTTTTCTTTCTGTGCTCTACTCTCTGCTGGTTCTGTCACTTTGACTTGTTTTGCTCTTTTGCACTGAATTTGTTGATTTTCCTGCAGCGGTCCAGAACCTGACCCAGTTGGGGGAAAAAGCGTGTAGATGGTAGATGCTTCCAGACTGAGAGGAATGTTGGAAGGTCATAAAACTCCAAGAGCTTCCTTCTCGTTTTCATAGCGGAGCCAGAGAACGCCTGCTGTTAGGCTGGGAAATTTTAAAATGCAGAAGAGACTGAAAAATGAGTTCACGTCCAGAAGGACGCTTCTAATGCAAGGTCAAATATGAACTTATAATTTATTCCTGTCTGTTTTATTACATATTAATAAGGCTACTGTATTAGAGTCTGGTTAGTTAGAAACCACACCTGTAAAAACCAAGAATTTGTGTGTGAAACCAAGAAGTTGTTCGCTAAGCAGAAAAACATCCTGCTGGTGGAGGAGCATTCCTGTCTGCTGAATATGGTGAATGCAGGCAGAACAAGGAAAAATGATAAGAGGCAAAACATATCACAGCATCGCTGCTTTTTACAAATAAATATTCTGCTTCCTCAGAACAACCCAAGAAAGCAAATATAGACCCAGATCACACAGCAAAAGAATATTCAGACCCACATCTTATGAAATATTTAATCTGTCATCTTGCAACCATATTTCACGAATCAAATTATTTCTATGACATTTATTGCTTTCTCTTGGCACCCTGCTGTTTTCAGCATCGAGTTACAAAACTGTTTGCCGTCCAGTGAATGGAGGGCTTGTTAGCGTAGAGTATAGAGCCGAGATAGAGAGAGAAAATATGTGACCCAGTTAGACAGAAATCACTCTCTGCTCCGATCGCGTAGCACAACGCTCTAAAGCGTGTCAGATCCTTCAGCTTATCCATTCATTCATTCTTCTTCTGCTAGGCTTCCAGTTATAATACACCTGCTAATTATAATACTAGTGTAAACCTAAAATCCACTGCTGGATCACTTTCCACATACAGAGGTAACATTTTGGTATGAGTGTTAAATTCAGAGCTAATGTGACATGAAAAACTGGTTCTGTTCTGTGACCACTGGGGTCCAAATGGCTGTGTTTCTAAGCTGTGGGAGGAAGCTGGAGTACCCAGAGAGAACATGCAAACTAAATGCAGACAGAGCCTGGACCATCCTGCTGCTAGGCAACAGAGTTACCATCTGCTCCACCATGCAGCCATCAAGGAAGGAGGGAAGGAAGTCAATCACAAGATGTTTCCCTCTTTAGGTCAGGCCTCTGACAGGGAGAGCCGCTTCAATTGAAATGAAACAATTAGACAAATACAGTTATTAACTATTCAGAAATATTTCATGAACAAAGCTAAAATATAAAAGTCTATAAAATATGGAAAGTAGCTTAATAAAAAAAAGTCACAAAATAGAACACTATTATGAAATTAATAATTCACAAATAAATAAATAAATAAATATATATGGAAACAAATACATTAGAAAATAAATAAAAAAATAGATAAAAAGATCAATTCTATTTGAAAATATTTATTTTGTTTTATTTAATGGCGTCATGTATTTATTTGACGCCATTCTGATAATACTTATTATCAGAATTTATTTAATTATTTATTTATTTTCATTTTGAATGAAGCAGCTCTGCTTTGACTTGTCAAAGATCTCATCACTACAGGAGAAAAATAACAACAGGTCTGTGTCACTCCAGGAAGAAGTGAGGACTGGGAACCAACTTTACACACTCTGGCAGAATACCAGTTGCTGTTTCTGTTTTTAAAAGATTTTTCAGAAGGAAAATGAATGATCACATAGGAATGCTTCCTTCCTTCTTCCTTGGTGAGGCTTTTTATTTCAAGTAACTACGTTTGCTTTCTTGAAATGAGAATGGAAATAGAAACTATCCATCCATATAGACAGAGAGCAGCAGCAGGGAAGTGCTGCTGCTCTTCCAGTAGGCTATATGAGTTATAGTCATATAGCCTACTGGCGTTCTGAATTTGTTTCATACAGATAAACCTGATGGAGCTGTCTGCTCTCAGTTTACACCTACAACAGGGGACCCCAAAGTCAGTCCTCGAGGGCCGGCATCCTGCACGTTTTAGTTCTCCCCCTGGTAGTACCAACAACCTCTTCAGCATGCCGGTGTTCTTCTCAGGCCTTCTAATGAGCCATCATTTGATCCAGGTGCGTTAAACCAGGGAGAGAACTAAAACATGCAGGATGCCGGCCCTCGAGGACCCACTTTGGGGACCCCTGACCTACAACAAACCAGAAATGCTGGTTTGTTGTAGGTCAACTTCTTGGTTTCACACACAATGACTCCTGGATTAGCATTCTGAGCATTTCGACAACTTGAGTACACATTCTTGCTGGTAAACAGGATAAGACAAGAAGTTCCCTGCCAGAATTTCCTGCACAGATGAAAATGTATATTGTAATCCATATTGCAGGCTATAACATCCACCTAACACTCGCCATGCAAAGCTTTTATGGAAAACCACTAAAGCAAATATTCAACATTAAGTGAGTTACTTTCTACTCATCTGACAGAAGCGTGTGATGGAGGGACTTATTGACAATGCTGTTTTGTTTTTCTTAAAGCGCATTTAAAACAACAATGAAGAAAAATATAAAAAAATTTGCTTCATAACCAAATTTCACAGTGATCTACATCTGGAAGCTAATATCCGGTGTCTGGTAATGGAAAAGTGTTCAAAGCAGTCCGCTTCTGACAGCGCCCCCTGGAAGGCAAGTGGGGATTTGCAAAAGTATTGAATTCCTTTACAATAAGTTAGCAAATACAACGTGTTCTAGTTTGCATATAGTCACAGTCATAATAAAAGTTTATTTAGAATTAGAATTGTTTATATATTCTTAAACTCTTTGGTGCGGAAAACTGGTTGAAAATTGATCCATTAACTGTGAGTTCATGTTTGTTTGTGTAAGGTGGAGATGGAACTGCGCATGAAAACCACTCAGACTGCCAACATGAAAAAGACACGAGCAAAACTGTCACTACCTCTAAATACTCCAAATACTATGGATGTATTTTCTCTATTCTTTCTTTCTTCCAGAAACTTTCTGTCGTCTTCATGTCTCAGAGAAGGGATGTAGACCATGTTTGACCAATTTTTCTCTCACATTTTGCACATCAGGTTGCGATGCGCTTGCATCCTGATATCTCAAAAACATTTGAGAGATATTAACATACATGGACAAACCTTACAAAAACTTTTATTGTAGAAGGAAAACTTTCTGTATTCAAGATGCATTAAAAACTGACTGAGGAGGAAACACAAAAGGCAAAAAAAAAAATCCCCCCATGACCCTCAGGGGTCTCTGAAGTTTTCTCTCTAACAAACTCAGCAATATTATTTTCAGTATGGTTTTCTATTGTTTCTGACTTCAATGCAGCCATGAATAAACTCCTTACACGACGACGAGTTTGAGACAATCTAACCTAATCTGCTCTAGTAAGACGGCCCAGCCTTGGACATGACCCGACCTTGTCTGGTTTGGATTGGGCATACAGCGTCCCGGTTTTGATCAGACCACAGCTGTTTCAGATAAATCCTTCTATAGAGGAGATAAAGAGGTAAAGTTCTGCGAGTACTCACCAAAGATAAAAGACGATCAGGGACTGCTTCCTCATTGTCGGGGTCCGAACGAGGTCAACCAGGGAGTGTTTCTTCTTCAGCTCGGTTTTCTCTTCAGTCTGATAAACCTGGTGAAAAGACAAACGGGGGGCGGCTGAAACATCCAGCTCTCAGAATGGTTTGCGTGTTCAAATGAGAGCCTGTTATCAAACGAATTTATTCAAAGTCAAAACAGAAGCCACTACGGTGTGCAGTAGCAGTGCCACACGGTAAACGAGCCGTCGCTACAGCAACACTGTCAAGCGTATGCTGCTGATTTATGTTTGTTAGCAGTTTATTTAGGTCATCTTCTCTAATGGATCTACCTCATTTCATGAGCTTCCACTCTGCAGCCCCGCTGAGTGAATGCACAGAGTCTGGACTGGGAATGTAACCCGAGCAGAACCAGATCCACACACCTGTGTGTGTGTCTATACTGGAGATGGTCAGGTACTTTGCTCATAAATCACAGAGAAACCGAGTTGAGGCATAAAAATACATGGTGCAGTGGGGGTGCTGTGGTGGCGCAGGGGCAAAGCACAACCCATGTATGGAGGCTTTAGTCCTCGCGGCAGTGGTCGCAGGTTCGATTCCCGGCCTGGTGACATCTGCCGCATGACAGATGTCACATCTTCCCCCCTCTCTCATTACCCTGTTTCATTTCAAACTACTTTCAAATAAAGGCCACTAGGGCCAACAAAACCTTAAAAATAAAAAAATACATGGTGGATTTAGTTTATGGACCAGTCTGGTGGTGGATTTATTTGGAGCAGATATTTGACTTGGAATAAATGTGCTGTCAGAATGAAATCAGAGATATTTAGGATAACAGCAGCGCCCCTTCTGGCAGAGAAAGTTCGCTCATCTGACTCTGGAATCTATTCAGTGGAAAATAACCTGCCTGAATTAATTTTTTTTGTGTAAGCAGGACAATGATTGGTTCTGCTGAGAAAATGCTATAAAGGACACATAAAGGAAAGAAGAGGCAGGGAGGCTAACCATCGCCTGTAGGATGAGGCCTGATGTGGAGGAGAGAAGCAGATGTTTCAAACACAGGACACCTTTCTGACTATTCACACTAAACTCTGATAACTCCAGGATAGTAAGTGTCATCCTGAAGATGCTCTCTCTTTTCTCCCACCTCAGAATTTTTACTCTCATCAGCGTCTAACAGAACATTTATTTACAGTTACACCTTTCTATGGAGTTTGCAGTGAATTGAAAATTGGTTCTGTGACAGAATCAATATCTATAGTTTTATTGTGAAATTATGCCTTTTAATTTTCAACTGGACTTTATCTTCTACTCTTAAAGGGGCAGCATTATGTAAAATCAATTTCTTTGAGCTTTGCATCATGTTACGATGTTATTTCCTCACTAAAATATACCTGGAGTATTGCTGTGATTCTTTCAAACATGTTCAAGAAATCCTTTAATCTCCATGGCAACCATTCAGGTGTACAAAATGCCAGCTCCTCAGACTAGCCAGCAGGAATTAGCAAATACCAGGTTGAACTGTGCATCAGCTGAGCTCATCATAGGAGCTACCTTTGTGCAGAGCTGGTAAAAACTTTGTTAAGGGGTTAATAGAGGAGCCATGTTGTGATGACTTCCTAAAGGTGGCGTTTCAGAAAGAGTAGGAGATTTTAGAGACAATTTCAAAGTGTTAAATTACAAAGTTAAATTTCTTTTAAATCATATTTGATATACACAGCATCTACGTAAAAACTGAAAGTCACATAGTTACTTGACTGTGTATTAAAATGCCATTTTGTGGCTGGAAAGTACATAATACTGAGCCTTTAATCACTAAACAAGACCCAGACGGAGGTGGCTGCAGTGGGAGGCGTTGCTGCTGAGAGTCAATGACTCCGTTTGGCCTTCACTGAGGAAATGCTCAGAACAAAACCCTCTGGGGTAACTCACAGTTCCAGGAAAAAAACCCCCGAACCAGGTGTCATTGCTGAATTGTGTCTAAAATGTGAAGTGAAAGCGGGGGACTTGAGGGCTTACCCAATTTTAAACTGTCGTTACTGTCAGCTCCAGCAGTGAAAATAACCCTGAAAGTCTTCTCTCTGCAAACATATAAGTTTGGTGGCGGGTTTTATGAAAAGAAAACTTTGATTACAGCTCCCGTCTCCTTCCCTTCTGGATCAAAACCACTAGTTGCTAATTTGAGCTAAGGCTAACGTTGGCAGCTGAACACCAACCTGCTGCCATTAGCCACTAGTTGTTCAGTCCAACAAACCAAAGTCATCTCTGGCCGTTTGAAGCAGCAGCTTTGAAGGAAATGTGGATCTACACTATGCCTGTGTGTCATTTACTTCTGCTGTATGTTTTCATTTATCGAAGCAGTGAGAGTTGACATGACATCACATGTTGCTCTGGCTTATTGATGAATCACTTGATTGCTACATGTGGCTTTAGGTTGGACGGGTCTCTCTGCTCCTCTTTTTGATTTGAAATCCTGCAGTTCAGTCTGATCTACTGATGTCCCATTATTGATACATTTGCAAAGAAGGAAGCTAATACACACATCACATGAGTGAGGGAGTGCTTAGTCACCAGTGTGGATTATAAAGTTACACAATCTGAGACCACAAAGGGAAGAAAAACTTCCTCCTCGGATTAAAAACATTTCGCCAGTTGTATTGTTTTTAATTTGTGGAATGAACAAAATGTCTTAAATGTTACTTAAATGCAGCGGGACACCCCTTGAATCTTTTCACATTGTTATTTTACAACAAACTTCCTTGTAATCTACTGGGATCTAATTTCATTTACCAAAACAAACTAGTGCAGAATTGCACAGTAAAAGAAAAGCGGTGCGTGATTTTGAAAAACTTATAGTGTCACATATAGAAATCAGACAAGTGGTGTTCACTTGTAAAATCTCCAAATAGCTTTGTACATCTAGAGACTGAAATGATCCTTTTTGCAAAAGCCTACATGCTCAAATTGGATGGAGAACATCTGTTAGCATCAGCTTCTAACTATTGGCAAAAAATTCTCACTTGGATTTAGATCTGGACTTTGACTGACCAGTTCTATCCTACAAACATGCTTTTGTTCTTAGTAGCTCTGACTGAATGTTTAAGGTCAAAATTATGCACTACTTTCAGTGGGTTTGTCACATAAAATCCCAATAATTCACATTGAGGTTTGTGGTTGTAGTGTCATTTGTAGTGGTAGGAGTACTTGTGCATGAAATCATTCAGAACTAACCAGGTGGAAGAAATCAGCAACAAGCTAATATGAAACCTTTTTGAGCATGGTAACCTTTGGTGTTTTGCTCATTACTGATTATTTATTAAAGTTGCAGTAGGTTTTATAACAATTATGAATCTATGAAAAGACTGAGCTCCTCTGCCTTCTCCCTGTGGTCCTACCGACATATGCAGAAATACACCGCTTACAGTCAGAAACAGCCAATCAGAGCCAGGAGGAGGGTCTTAGCGCTGTCAATCATTCTCATGCAGATGCTGCTCAAACCATACCACATGTTTTCTGCTGAGAGAATGCTCAGGCTAGTTAGCATGGCCACCAATAATGGTGGATAAACAGCTACCTTATAACGTTAGGTTGTTTCTCCATCATTAGCACAGCTGCAGCAAACAGGCAAATTTGCATACACGAGCATGATTAACTTCGCTAAGACCCACCTCCTGATTCTGATTGGTTGTTTCTGACTGATTGTTGTATTTCTGCAGATGGCAGTAGGACCACAGCGAGAAGGCAGAGGGGATCGATCTTTTCACAAATTATCAGTCTCATGTTATACTGTCACAACAAGCTTTATCAAATATGAAAAAAAATTTAATAAAAGTTGCCTACTGCAACTTTAATAGAAACATTTCCAGTCCAAAAAAAGAAAAAAAAAGAAAAGAGGATTATCATACCATAAAATTAAAAGTCAGATACTGACAGCTTCTAACAAAAAAAGGTGGGACTTGGCAACAGCTGGTAATTTCTCAGCACAGGTTGTGACACATTTTATGTCAGCATTCTGTCACCATAAAATTAATTGTGACTGGTGGAAGGAAGAATCACTAAAGCCACATTCCTACCTGACACATCTCCATGTCCTTACTGATGGGATTCCCATTCATCTGGGCTGCCTTCTGGATCACGTCCCATGCTTCCTCCTTCCTGTCGTTGGCCATCAACCAGCGGGCCGACTTCGGCAAAACCCTGGAAGGAAAAACACTCTATGTCAAATATTTATCTTAAACATCACCTCAAAGTCCTTTAGGGCATTTTCTGACTGACTTGTTCCAGAAACTCACATCTTTACTGGATGGAAGCCATTACTCCATTTCTCTCTCTCTCTGTCTCTCTCTCTATCTTTCTCTCTCTCTCTATCTTTCTCTCTCTTTCTGTTTTTGCATATGTCAAATGTAAATGAGAATCATAAATAACTTGCATGGCAAGAGGCATGCGAGGCAACCTCAAAGAAGGTCAGCACATTTTCCTCTGGTCTGAGGAATGCCTTGTAGACAGAGAATTAATCGCCATAATTCACAAGCAGAAAACAAGTCAGACAATCAGCTTCTGTTTTTTTTATTTTCTATGCTTGTGCAGACTGCAGCCCACTCACCAAATGTAGACGATGAAGAGGAAGCCAGGTGCAGATATAGCCAACTGCAGCTTGCGCCAGTCCCTTATGAGGTACGCCACCCCGGCCAGGAGGATGTACCCAAATCCAAAGAAGTAGTCTGTGATAATCCCGGCCAGCATGCGCTGTCTCAGGCCCGTCCATTCAGTACCTGGGAGGAAGGGACTGATGAACACATAGCAAAACACGCGCTGACCTCTGAGCCTTCACCTGTGTTTCTCAGTTCTGGTCATCAGGGAGAACTGCTCTGTGTGTTTTAGATGTGTCTCTGCTCCAGAACACCTGATTCAAATGACGGCATGACCTCCTCTGCAGATGTTAGGGTGTTGTACCACCTGGTAGTCCAGTAAACTCGGTTCGGTTGACATGTGTTACATTTTCAGGTAGTGCACTTTGCTTTCACACTGGACTTTGTCAAACGATCCAAACCCTTTGAAAAACTAGTTCCCCACCCTCACCTGTGGGGGCGCTGCACTGAGAACCACTGAAGGAACGACATGAAAACCTCAGAGGACGACACAGAGTGTAACTTCCTTCTTTATGAAATGTAAACAAAATGGCGTGGCGACAGATTTTAGCAGTTAGCATTTTCTATTTCGGCAAAAAAACAAAACAAAAAAGTAAGCCATTCCTCCTGCAAGTGCTAGTTTCTCGTGTTTGATTTGTTGTTTTTACCCAGAATGCCCTGCTGTGTAGTCCACTTCCTGCTTTTAAAGCAGTCTCCAGTCCGCTCGGTGATTCACATATTTATTTGAACAGCACCAGAGTTCACTTCAACCAAATCAGGAAACATAATTTTAGGCGAACAAGACTTTACTTTATTGGTCTGTATCATATTTTGATTGCACTCTCACACCTAGCCCCAAACGAAGCAGACTTTCGAGGCAAAGGAACTGGAGTTTGATTAAAACGGACTAAACAGCGTACGTGTGAATGCTCCCTAAATCACTCTTATTCAGGTGTGTGGCAGAAGGGAAACACCTAAAAGTTACATGGCAGTGGCTCCTGAGGACCGGAACTGAGAAACCGTTAGCTACACAATGACATCTAGCCAATTTTCCAACATACCCCTTGTCAAACTCTTGGTTCTGCTTTTTTTGACAGAGACCAACCCATTGACCTCACTAATAAACCTGTTGAGTCTCAGTCTGACCCCTGAGGCCCCAGTCTACACCCCACAGTACATAGACAGTCCAAAACAAACACCCCAGTGCCAGAAACACACAAAGGTCCTGAGACCGTGACCCAAAAGGTCATGGATTCATAGTTGAGTTGCTACTTCATGGCCGACAACATTAGAGCAGTAATTTTAGTCTTCATAACCATCTACATTTGTTAAAGCTCATAAAATTAAAGTATTTTTGCCGTTCTAAAACATTTCTCTGGTGGTCACTGTGCTACAGCATTGATATAAAGAGGAACAATTAGTTTGGAACGCTGATTGCATTGGTCTGTAGTTATCTATGATGTACGTAGGAAGAGTCAGCAGAGTTCTGGAACATCTTGTCGTGGGTTAGCGCCATCAAGGATTTGTTCTCTTTAAATGGACCAAGCAAACTTTGCCTCTAGAAAGAAGGATTCTTTTATCCATTGGAGAGGATAAAAGTTTCCTCTCCAATGGGCCACACATGATCTCTGAAGATTGTCAACATTACACACCACGATTTTTTAATTCTGAGGTCGGGTTTTTCAGTGGGTGCACTCATCAAGAAGATCCTGAATCTTGAGCAGGTTCTTTCCACATGGACCCTTCTATGCATTCATGATTCCTCCCAAAGGAATCTCTCTCCCACTGATTCCTGGAGATATGAACCAAACTCCTGTGATCCTGACTGGATCAACCAGCCAACAAGCTGAGGTTCTGCAGGATACTGACCCAAAACAAAGGCATTCATGATAACACCGGAGATGGACGTTCCCACCATGAAGCGAAGGGCTGTGTAGACGTAGAAATTGGGAGCGAAAGCAGCGGCCACGCCAAAGGTCGCTTGAATAGCCAGGCCAATGAGGATGATGATCCGGCGACCATATCTGACAAACACAAAAAGACAAAAACTGCTCTAGAAAGCAATACATAAAGGAGGAATACCACTCATCAGGGATGACCTAGTCTTTTTCAAGCAAATAATTGAATGGTTATCAACTTACTTATCAGCCAAGTAACCAAATAAAACAGCGCCGACGAGGAGTCCGAACATGTAGACGGACGAGCCGAGGTTGTTGAGGCTGGAGTTGGAACAGACCAGGTCCCACTGGAACACAGAAAGACAGATGTAGGTGAGAAAGTCTGAAGCTTTCTGCAGCAGCTCTTTAACTGGAGCAGGGCTGGAGGGCATTAGTGATGAAATCTGTAACTGATTTATGTTTGAGTGAAAGAACCGTGAACTCTGAGAACAGCAGCAACACACAGAAAAACAGGTTTATATCTCTGAGTTTTTGAGAAAACTCAGAGATATAAAGTCAGAGTTAAAGCTCTCTAGTTCCTCCCTTTGGCAGATAAAACACTTTTAGTGTTTAAGTGTGTGTAAGTGTGATTAACTGGTGCAGAATTATGAAATAAATTTGTAATTCAGAACATTTATGTCTGTATTTAAAATAAGAAACGATTTAAGTCAGTTCAGATGTTTTCCTGTGTCAGATCGGTATTGGTAACCTCAGATATTGGTACCGGTATGGGAGGCGAATAAAGTGGATCGGTGCGTCCCTATCCAGAACGAACATCCGTCACCTTCACGTGTCATAATCACGCTCTGCTGCAGCGTGCAGAGAGGAGTCTGAACTCCTCTCCCCACCCACTGTCAGATATCACAAAGCCGCCTGTCGTAAAAACCTTCCACATTCCACAGCTGCACCACTTCTTATGTTTAACACATTAATGGAAACTGTGGATGTTCAGAACCCCGACAACGTGCCTCCGGCCGCTCTGCGTGGTGTTCCACTCACCTCGGTGACAGTGGTGCTTTGGAATGTCTCTTTGCTGTACTCCCAGCCGTCCTGGCAGCTCACGGTGGGGTGCCCGCCTTCGGGGGCCGCAGCTCCCCCAGGGGCCACGGTGCCGCCACTGCTATGGTTCAGGGCCATGTTGCAGGACAGCTCGGGTCGGCCGTCTGGCCCGCTCAGAAGGCTGAAGTTCAAAGCGGTGGGGGTGGCCCCTGAGGGCCAAGCAGAGCGGCACAGATGAGGGGGAACAGCCCCGGTGAACACGGACACCAGCATGTGGAACGCCAGGAAGACCTGAGGCACACAGATCCACACATACAGGAGCTTCTGGAACTTCCCAAAGCCTCCGATTTTACTCAAAATGTCATCGAAGTTCATTGTGCTGGTCAGCTGGAGAGGCACACCTCAAATGTTTCTAACCGGTCTGCTCTGACAGAGAGGATCCCCAGATGATAATACACTCAAACTGGCAAACAGAAGAGCTGAGCAGCAGACAAACGTCTGCAATACAAGTCTGCAGCAGGCAGGTGATTAGCAGCCAGTCGGCATGCAGACGCAGTTACACCTGCTGGGCTCTGACAGCGACCTGTAGCTGTGCAGTGCGGGACGCTCTGAGGCTGCTCTGACCTCAGAGTGATGAGGGAGAGCTTAAAGCAGGAGGGAGGGGCCTGCAGCTGCTGGGAGGAGCCAGTGGAGGATGCTCCACTGTCCCTCCGCCCTCCCCGAAAGAGTTTCATAAGATTAAATTAAGTAACTGGCTTGGAGGTGAAACCGGGAGTTTGTCATGATGTGGGGGGAGAAGAGGGCAGCTCCGTTCTGATGAGGATAAAAGCAGAAGCATCAGATGACGCGTGTGTAATTCTTGAGATTACACTCCAGTTGTTCTCTGGAGATTCCTCCTGGTGTTACGTTCTGAATGCTGCTGGGTGGAGTGAGGCCACGACATAAAGACAGCAGAGATAGCAGGCCGAGATTAGGACTGCATTCACTTTTTCAGTCATCACACCCCAACCTGCCTGGGTCAGCGTGGGTAATCCTGCATGCTGCTGGGTTAAAAGTGACTCCTGTGAGAAGCATTCAGAAAAGTGGAGCAGAGCCCCCAGGGTAATCTGAGAGCTGTGGTGTGTGTCAGGATCAGGGATCCGGCCTCCATGTGCTTTAAAGAAAATTCTACAAATCTTACAGAAAAGAGTTCCAAGAGTCGGGGAACCAAAGTAGAAAAGGAAGAGGTGGTGAGGAGTGAGGGGTTGGGGGGCCATGAGGAAGAGACAACTCACCGCAAACTTTCTGTTAAAACTAAAAGCAGGAAATAGAAAAGCGAGGGCAGAAAATAAATGTTTATCTCCCAGCCTCCTGAAACACAGGAACATGTCGGCTAAAGACACTTTAAAAAAAGTTTCCATCTTATTTTATCTCAACACTCAGGGAGTTGTGGATTAAACCTGCAGCCTGTTGATTTGGAAAGAAAAGATGTTTTCACTACTTTAACTACAGCAGAAGCTGCAGATGGATCAGGGCCGTGTGCAGCCTGAGCGGCTCTGACCACAACGTTCCTGAAGGAAAACCTCTTGAAATCTTTCCACACTCCTTTCAGCACGCTGATGTGAAAATGACGTTCAACTCCCCATGAATGCTCCAACACGGTGGCATCCACCAGCATCCCTGTGACTCACAGGATCATCACAGCAGCAGGCTCCGCCCCCAACAAGGTCCTTTAAGTAACTAACGCGTGTTACACAAGGGCTCACGTGTGTCTGCATCAATGGTGTAGGATCTGTGGTGATCGGATAACGAAGCTTAAACCATAATTTGACGAAAATGACAGATGAAGTTCTAGTTCTATGTTAAAATGAAAAATGTATTCCTAAATATAATATGAAATAAAAAGCACAGCATCTAAAAGAAACGTTTAGAAATGTCAGTGCCTAGAAACATTCAGAATCAGACAGCTTAGATAACCAGCAGCTGCTGCTAATGAATATTTCAGTGATCAATTATTTTATCGACTTTTATCGTAAAACAATAAATAAATAAATTGATGTACGGGTTTAACCTCTTAAGCTTATTTAAGACAATATTAGAAATGCAGAAGAAAATGCAAATATACAAACAATCAAATAAGAAAGTAAACAGATTATTGCCTAAAATCCAGTAACAGCATTTCTGCAGTGAACACTGGATCATTTGTAGCAGAAAAAGCATCAGCAGCTCAAACAAATCAACATGTTAAAAACTCAGTTTTATCTGCTGGACTTAACATCAATACGGTGTAGATCTGGTGATTAGTTGTTTGATTATTTGACTACTGGATAGCAAAAGGCGACCAACAAGAGAAAACCTATGACAATGAGGGGTTCTGGTAGAACATAGTTACAGTTTGTCATATCACAATGCAAAATGCCAATATTCTTTGTATAGTTCTGGATTAATTACTTTGTTCCTTCAGCAAACAGTTAGAGTCTGCACAGTTAATAGATTAATACATTTGCTGATGATTATTTCAAAAAGCAATTAATAATGATTGATCTGATCAATCATTTCAGCACTAAAAAAAATATAAATGCCTATCTATGGTTTTGATAAATAAAATTGTGTCTCTAAATTGCCTAAATAAAATCTAGTGCCTCCATTTGTAAATAAAGAAACACAATTTTGTGTCACAGCAACAATTTTCGCCCCTAACTAAATATTTATTCCATTAAGTTGTTTCTTTTTGACAAATATACTCACAGATATTATGAACTACTGCTAAATGCCATTCAGAGTGTGGGCAGACATCACTGCCGACAGTGATGCTCTCCTTTCTGACCTCTGCAGGCTCTGCCACAAGTCAACGATGTCATCAGGTCTCAGCTTTAATTCATTTACATGAACGTGGAAAAACTGTAGGGGGAGATAGAGTCTTTTTCACATGCAGTGTTCAAAGTTTAGGGAGTTCAACATTTATAAGGCGTCCAGCTTGTGTTGGCCACATGGAAGTCCTTTCAGTTTATATGTAAATGAGTTGAGAATGAGCAGAGGCAGTCACATAGATATAAATTCTAGTTGGCCTGCTGGTTTTGCTCTGAAAAATGCAGAAATGCTGAAAAATATCAAACCAGCTTAGACAAGCAGCAGCTGGAGAAAAAGTTCATTCTGACCAAATCTGAAGGGATTTCTCCAAGGATCAGAGGAACAGGAGGAGAAGGCACAGCAGTACAAGGTTTTGATGAACTCAATTCACTTCACTTTACTTATACATAGTGCCAATTCACAACATATGCTGTCTCAAAAATAAAAAAATAAAAAATCATTTCAAATCAATAAAAACACACATCCCAATAAAATTCAGATGATCTGAAAAGACACTTGAGATTTGTAATGCATCATAAGCAAAAGGAGAGGGTGGATGGTCAAGACAAAACCTTTAAGTTATGGCCCAGACTTATTCTCAGTAACAAATCACACAGATTTTAACAAGTAATTTTGTTTTAAAGCAATCAATCTCAGGAATATGAAGGTTCCAGGAGAACCTTTGTATCTCCGTGTCTCTGGTACGCCTGTTGTCCTCAAACAAACAAAAGCTGCTTCTCTTGGTTCATTTCTACTTCAAAACCTGATCTGATGGAACCCTGGAAAAGAATGTTGTGTTCAAGTTATTCTAAAAGGAGTTAGCCTACAGGTGAAGCTATTCAAACCTAAAATAGCATCTCAATGCTAAACATGGAGCACCAGCACAGACGTCCTGAATGCTAATGTCATCGTCCACTGACTGACTGAAGCTCCATGAATGATCAGGAGTTCCTGAAACTCTGGAAAGACGAATGTGTATTAAAACCCTCTGCACCAATCTGATGTTGTATATGACATAAATAACAGATTAAAAACAATACATACAGTATATTTGTTATTTGTTGTTGAGCTAACCATAAAGATATGCTAGATATTTTAGCAGCAGAAAGGCTTTCTGAATATAAAATGTTGCTTATTTTGTTGACATATTAACAGTTTGCGATTAACTAAACGCAAATGAAATGAGTGGTGGAAATGAGTTTAACTACTTCTCAAAATATATTAATCCATTAGTAGGATGTCCACACAGGACATCATGTATTCTCAGTGGCTTTTTTATGACACTTTACATAAATATACTGCAACCTATTTTATGCAATAGCATTTTTTTTAGGCATTACCTCAAAATAACTTGTTGGGAGAAAGATGGCAGCTACTGCAGCAACACAGGCTGAACTCAGTGTGATTAATGCCATCATCTGCATGGGTTCGTTTCCCCACTTATGACTAAATAAAGGTAATAATTGTAACATAAATTGCATAATGTGCTCATTGTGTGGCTATTGAGTCACATCATTTCATTCTTGTTGTTAGTTACTCTGACTGTCTCAGTATTGGAGGAAGAATTGCTTATGATGCATTTTTTTATTGAGCTAAAAGGTTTTGATGTCCCACTGTGCAACTATTCATCCTTTGGAAGTAAATCTTGATTTTGAAATGTGGAATTCCTGGTGGGGTTTGAAGTATGCCGCAGCTTGCACTAACATAATTAGATACAGTACAGAGTGCAGTATGTGTTTTTTATGCTGCTCCAGAAACACCAGCTTTGATGGCAGCTTGCTTAACTTTAGAAGCTGATCATCCATTCCTCTGGATTTGGCTTTCTGCTGTCTGACCTCTTCCTTCCTGTCTCTCTCTCTGTGTGAATAACTAATATTTGTTATGAATCTGAGTGAAAGGACAAACTGGTCCCTGCCCTTCTAGAGTATCCAAAAAAATAGGCCTGCAGCAATCCCAGATGGGTTTGGTCAACTCTGTGGATCATAGTTTTCTAAATGGAGCCTCACTACAAGTCTCTGCTAAAACTGGGAGAAATACAGAGACACAACACACAGAGGAGCCTCTAAGCCCTCTGTCATCCAACCAAACACACAACCAGGAAGTGGAGCATCAAAAAGAGAAAAACAACAACAAAAGCATCATACCTGTGGCTAAAAGTACAGTTGCTAAAATAAAAGTAAAAAGTATCCGTTCCAGAAATGTGTGTGTGTGTGCATGGTTGTTTGTCCGGTCTGTCTCTGTGTTGCCCTGCAACAGACTGGCGACCTGTCCAGGGTGACCCCGCCTCTCACCCGGAACGTCAGCTGGAGAGACACCAGCACCTCCTGACCTCAGTAGGAACAAGGGTCTAAGAAAATGGACGGATGGATATTCATGTACCGAGTAACTGATCAGAACATTTTATTCAATATTTTAATGTGAGGTGATTTTATTTATATAGCACATTTTCAGCAACAAGGCAATTAAAAGTGCTTTACATGAGGAATTGAAACCAAAGGAAAGAGCAAAAAGAGAGAGAGAAAAAAGCTAAATGTTGATCTAAAATATATGAACTAAATGTTCCTGTTCTGGTTTTAGAGCTTAGGAAATGATCTAATAAGTGAGAAAAAGAAGAAAGTTATGTACAAAGTTTGGTATTTTGAAGACTAAAATGATACAAAAAGAAACTGTGGCAACATTGCAGGATTTCTCTATAAATGTTCTGATTTTATGAGACAGACATGATCACGTCTGTTCCAGAGATGAAACGATAACACTATTAAGCTTATTGAAATATTAATAACTTATGACTTATTAACATGTTAAAGAGCTTTTATGAATTTATATTGTGTGGTTCTGATTTCATCTGTGTGATTTCTGTACAATAAAACTATTGATCTATTGCTAGACATAAAAATATCACCCATGTTTCTGTCCCATGTCTGTAGAACATTAGGAGGGTATTTCTTTACAGCTAAAGCTCTGAGTGAATATGCACATTCTAAACATTAAAATGTTAAATATAATGTAAGTTAATGTAAGGTCATTTTATTTGTATAGCACATTTTCAGCAACAAGGCAGTTCAAAGTGCTTCACATGATTTAGAAGGAAATGCAACAAAACAACAAACCAAAGGAAAGAGCAAAAGAAGAAAAAAACAATATGACCCCCTGTTTAAGAATAAGTAGTCTGTCAATTATAAACTAGTGGTAGCCCTGGAAACCCCTACTAGGCTTCAAGCAGGATGTCCTGAAGCAAACTTTGACCCCTGACCCCAGGGGTCACGTCAGTCACAGAGACTCAGCTGTACTGTCAGGTGAGAAGAAACGTCCCGACAAAGCTGGAATGCGAAACCAACACTCCTGTTTAAGCATGAGCAATGCAGATTATAGAAAAATGGTAATTATGCATCTAAAAGGTGTGATGAGCCTGAGGCAGTTCCCGCGAGCTCAAAGAGAACGTATGCGCAGGATGGAGGCGCTTTGACTTCACATACCGATTATTCAACATGGCTTGTAGTGCAGCCGCTTGGAAGAAATGCTTTCATCCTTTCAGCTGCTATTAAAATCAGCAAAAATGATTTGGGACCCTGAAAGTGAGCTGCACATGGGAATGCTGTGTTCAAAAACGCTGATATGAGGCGTGCAGGTGACTGAATGTGTTCAGCCTTCCTGTCTCAAAGCATCTGGGAATTAAGTTTGGAAAATCCTGAGCAGAATTCTTGCATTCAAACAAACTGTTCCATGCAGGGCTAACACAGTTAGCACATGTAGGAACATCAGTGTTTACACTCCAGAGCTGGAAGATGTAACTTTTACCAAAATATGCTTTTAAATGTTTTTAATGACAATATTAACTCAGATTTATAATTGATGAAAAGCGTTATATTCCTCTGCCTCCTCCCTGTGGTTGTGTTGCCATTTGCAGAAATACACAACTCAGTCAGAAGCAACCAATCAGAGCGAAGCTGAGGGTCTTAGTGCTGCCAATCACCCTTGTGTTTACTGCGATCACTGCCAGCGCACAGCAGCGGGTAGGGAGGGGCAACACAACGCTGCTCTATGCTCAACTATGGCTTCTCATTAGCATGACTTTAAATTACAATAACGTCTTCAATCTGCACTGCAGTAATCTTACACAAACAACCTTTCAGTATTAGATATGGTGCATTCTAAAACGTTTTGTTTATTTCTGCTTGCTTGTAAAAAAAAACACACGAGGCGTTTCAGTCATTTCATTGAACAGTTGTCATCTGGTGTTGGGTTTGGAAGTGATGAGTGGGCACAAACATGTGGGAGCGTTCCCCGCTCATAAAAGAATCAACTAGAGGAAGGAAAATGGGGCCAAACCGTGCATTCCTCACAGCCAGCATACATGTTGTTCTGAGCTGATGAAAATGACAAAGGAAAAAAAAAAAAAATCTGGAATAAATAAGTCGTCTGGTCCATCAGGCTTAAAGGAACGTTCTGTGCTTTTCTGCGAGTAAATATTAAAGGTATATGCTCAGTCCCTTCACAACTCCAGATGACAGGATGTTATAATCAGGCGAAGGGATCTGCATGCAAAGTCACAATCACTGGGAAGCTGAGAAAAGCCCAGTGGACGAAACGTTTCAGAAATCTGACCAAGGGAATTTATATTTCCGGTTGTTTATGGAAGCTATCTTTCGGCCTTGAATTCAGAGTTTCTCATGTCCCTGCTGGTAAAAAACCAAACAAACTCCAGCCGAGGCTCTGGATGACGTCTGATATAATCATCACCAACACATGTCAGCGTCCAGGAGCTCATCTGGATGAAATCTCAGTCTCAAAATCTCAATAACTCCTGCAGCCTTCAGAGTAAAAAAACTGTAGCATACATTCAAATTTAAAGGTGAAAAGTCTGAGAAAAAGTAAATAAGCAAATGTAAAAAATGTTTCTAAAAAACAAGCATGCATAATAATATTTTCAGGTATTTCAGCTTGTGTGCACAGCCTCAACTATCCTAAATACAGCATTCAAAATAAAATTACATTTAGTTTTATTCTAATGTCATTAAACGATTTAATCATTTTTGATTCACTTTTAGGACCATCCTAAATTTGGTGAAGTTAATCATTTCCTAAGTGAGCTCATGAAAGCCAGCAGAAGAGAGACGACATTATTGATCCTGACTTTGAGATTCATAAAGTCTCATCAGATCTCTGAGTCTCTGCCATGTGAGTGCAGGTTTGCAGCTGGTCCTGAGTGACGGCGTCACAGAGGAGGAGTCACGTTTCACTGCAGCAGTTAGGAAAATCCTTAGCTCCGCATAACTGTACGCTTCACAAATAAGAAGTTTGTGAACGGTACAAAACAAGCGTCCGACAGCCCTGATTTATCACAGGTTCAATCATTGCTAATAATCGTCACCATTAGTAATGGAACAATTTTAGTCGGAGACAGCTTTTGGATATGGTATGTGTGTCATAAAAAAAACAAGGCTACTTCATGAACATGCTGTGGTTACATGTTTGGTTGACAGATCTACACGTGACAGCGTGGCGCGTTGTTTCGTTCCTCCAGTAGAAACAGCTGTGGGGTGAACATGAACGTGTACGGAGCTGGGTGTGTCCGCTGGCTTCGCATTTCGTGGTAAGAAATATTTACGTTCCGCAGTTCAGCTCACCTGGCTCTAATGACCCGGGCTGTGGGCTGCACCCAGGGAGAGCAACATTCTCTGCACCTTTCGCTTTTACGTCCTAAACAAAGCCTTGCAAAAATAAAATCATAAAGTAAAATGTGTTTTATTTTGATTTTGCACAATAGAGCAATACAATGTAGTGTAAATTTGTGAAGTAGGAGGGCAAGTGACGCAATCATTTTCAAGTCTTCCAGTAGATTTGATCTTGAATTCAGTTCTACACTTTGACTTGGCTGTTGTAACAAATATACTTTATTCTGAACCATTCTGGTACCACTGCAGCTGAACCCTTAGGGTCGTGACCCCACTGGAAGGCAGCCCACACCTTATCATGACGGATACAAAACAGTTCCATGTGAACATGACTTCCTGCCAAACGGTTTACTGTGACACAAAGTACACACACACACTCAAAATTGACCTTTGAGTGGATGTGCTACATGGAGTCTGTATTGATTCCCTATTGACTGTGTATTGACTCTGCATTGAGTATGTGTGGGCCTTTGAGGAGTGAAGTATTTGCCCTTTACTGTAAGAGGAAGCTGCTCCTTCCTGCATTGTTCCATGTGAAGCTTCAATGGCTCCACAGATTGAGGTCGCGTCACATGGAGCTCTTTACTCAGTGTAAATACAAAGAAAATATCATTTCAAATACGTTCCACATTAAGAGGAACGTAACCAGAAAAGACTGAATGGTTTAATGAGAAGAACTTTGCTCATGACTTCAGGTTTGTTCAGCACGTTCTCCTGAAAACAGGCCTCTCTCTTCTCTGCTGAAATATTCCTGGGCGTATGCATGTGCAGCCTTGCAACGTGGATTACAGATTTAGCTCTTTCACCAAGATCAATCTGAGCGAGGCCCACAGACGTAGAATAAACAAGTGGACTGGGCTGGACGGCCCGGGAGCCACCCAGCAGTTATGAAGAGAAATATTTCCCTTCTGGATCGGCAGAGTGAGGAAAGGTGTGTTTGCAGAGGAGACAGAGAGGAGCTTTGTCCCCTTCCCCAAAAGGTCGGCTCTCCAATCTCTCCTGACCCGACCCCACCCCATTCCACTCCCCCTCTCCCAGTCTGTCCACCCTGAAGCTCACTGTCCTCTGGAGCTCACCACAGCCTTCACACTGAAGAGATGCTATCACTTCTCTGCTGGTCTCTTGTGCTCATCTTTGCTCACCAGGTAAGAAGAGAAATCTTTTTCTGCTCTCACATCACTGACAGAGTGGATCTCTGATGGGTGACACAGAGCGTCGCTCAGCATCCATCTCTGAAGATAAAAGACCAGCTTAAAGACGCTTTGTTGCTCTGCATAGCATCAAGACCTGACCGTCATACAGAAAGACATAAATATGCTGACATGTTGTTTGCATGCAGGCTATATTCAGCAACCGGGTTCAGTCTTTCAACAGACTAAGCAGGCAAAAGCCGTTTTCTAAGGTCTGTGTAGTAAAAGCTCATGGAGATCCGTTTTCAAACCATCAAATGAGCTCATTCAGTGAAGTCGGCAAACAGGCTTCAGATTTTTAGCATAACCCTCAGTGACCTTTGGAAATTTGTCAGCAGACAAGGACCACAAGCAGCAGCAGCAGCAGCAGCAGCAGCAACAGCAGCAGCAGCAACATGCCGGACCACAACAACACAGCGCTGAAAATGTTTAAAAGCTGCTGAGAAGTCAGCGGTCTGCTGCAGCAGTCTGTGTCGCTGCAGGTCCAAACCCTCTGAGCAGTCAGGGCGATGCTTCAGGGTCGCCCTGACATCACATGTGGTCATGTGATACTTCATCACATGACCACATGTGATAAAGTATTTTGTTCATGTGACATGGTCTATTCAGCATGGGATCACATGTGGTCACATATTTCTCACATGTGCATCGCATGTACTTTAGTTTATGTGCCTCTGGCATAACTTAAATAAATGTAAAGTTATGCCAGAGGCATAAACTTCAACGTTAAGACAAAGCGACACTTATATTTATGTGTTAATAGAAATATTTGATAATAATGTAAAGTATATAGTTAACTAAAAAAAATAACCAACTGGTGTAAAATAAAAGTTTAAAATGCTTTAAAAAAATAAAATAATACAAAATAAAGGGTTTAAAGTTCTGCTGAGTCTGAGCATCTTTCACACACCACTCACATGACAAAGTTGTGTGAATCACATGTGATTTTACCACGGAACGTTCCAAAATCACACATATACATGTGCTATCACGTGATTCACATCTTTCACATGAATCAGATCTCTGATTTGTTTAGACCATGAGACTGACAGGAAGTGGACCATGTGGGAACAATAGTAAGGAGTAGGACAGACGTGAGCCTCAGTACTGCATATTCACTGTGATAATAGCAAAATATGAATGATAGACACATAGACTCATCTAGAACAATATCCTTAAGTAAACAGAAGGATGGAGAACTCAGCTGCAGTGTGGGTGTTGCCTCAGACTGCAGCATCCACCTCCGTACTTTATCTTTGACTGTGTCAGAAATGCAGTATTTTATAATATATTACAGAATAATCTCAATACCGCTGTAAGGGGTTTGACTGTGTTGAACTTTCATCCAGATAACCAACATGGAGGTATTTTCATTATTGTTGGGACTTGATTAAGATCTTTAATCAAGCTAATTAGAAGGCCTGTAATTAATTCAAATGAATTGCATTCTAATTGAAAACCATATATCGACAAAAATATATATTTCTAATTTTTTGCTGCTACATTATTGAATAGACCTGAGGTCAGCTGCAAATATATTTCAAAAATAATTTTGAAATGAATTAGTCTTTAGAGATATCCTCATTATTTTTAAACAAATGTTTTCTTCTCAGGATAGAGAAGTAAAGTCTGGGTTCCTTTGTTCCTTACAAAGTTATCATTAAGATTTTGTTTATAAATCAAAGATTGTCTTTTGGGGTAAAGACTGAATATGTAGTCACATGTTTAATTAGTTGAATCATAGCAGGAGGAACTGCTTTTAAGACGGCTAAACTGAATTTTAGTACATTTTAGTACATGTGCATTTTTTGACAAAATCATCATGTGATGAAAAGTTGTCATCTTGGAAATATGAGCAAGCTGTCACAAAAAAACTGTTTTCAAATGTAAAGTATTGAAATAATAATGTGAATAATGTCAAATTCTGTCATTGTGTAACAACAAAACACATTTTCAACAGCCAAATATTTCCTGCAAAGACTTTGGAAAGCAAAAAATATCTATAGTGTACATTTAAAATCGATTGCTTGTTGTAGTTGTGCTGCTTTTTTTGGCACTACAGATGCCTAAACAGCAACTGGTCTGCCATGTTGGACTTCAGGTTGCAACGCAGAGGCATGTTGTTCCAATTCTCTAATGTTTGCACACTTGCAACCTTATGTTCACTTTGACTGAGTACACACTTCGAAGAGGGCGTAGTGCGACTATTGGGATCGGGCTGCCATCCATTGCTTAGATTGTGCATTGGATTTACAGGCGTACCAAGCGCTTTTGGTTTGGCAATGAGGGAACATTTTTATTGACACAGTATAGCATAATAATAATTATGATATATATAATAATATTTATAATACATCCATCCATTTTCTTACACCCTTGTCCCTGCTGGGGTCAGGAGGTGCTGGTGTCTATCTTCAGCTAACGTTCCAGGCGAGAGGCGGGGTCACCCTGGACAGGTCACCAATCTGTCGCAGGGCAACACAGAAACAAACAGGACAAACAACCATGCACACACACACACACTCACACCTAGGGAGAATTTAGAAAGATCAATTAACCTGACAGTCATGTTTTTGGACTGTGGGAGGAAGCCGGAGTACCCGGAGAGAACCCACCATGCACAGGGAGAACATGCAAACTCTGTGCAGAAAGACCCTGGGCCGGGAATCAAACCTTCTTGCTGCAAGGCAACAGTGCTACCAACTGCGCCACTGTGCAGCCCCTGTATGTAATACTAATAATAATGTATTTATTTCTTTTTTGTGTAGTAAATTTTCATTATCTGGGACCTGAGACCGAATTTCGTACCACAAACAAGCAAAGGTGGTATGACAATAAGAAATCCTTGAATCCTCTAATGTATATCAAAAGACCTTGAAGACATCTTCTGGGAAAAAGAATTGTTCTATCAAAGTATATAGAAAGCCAGACTTTTGAAATTTTTCTAATAAAAAAACCAACAAAAAAAAAAACCCTGAAAAAAAAAACAAGAAAATACTAAATGGATGCTTCCATGCATCTTTTGAGTCTTTGCATGTCAGGCCTGAAATTCTGCTGGGCATGTAGCTATCTGCTGTGGAATCTTAACCTTCAGTAGATTTACTGAACAAAAGCAAGGGATCTTCAATAAACTGTACAGCGCAATCTGCAGTTGCTCTCTCTTTGTAGTGTTATACTCTGACTGACAGGCTGAGCATCAGGCATGTAGTAGCAGAGTTTTCAGATGTACAGTGAAATGTTCTGTCGTCTGATCATTTCAGATCAGAGGCTCTTAGCACGTTTAATTACACTCACTGACAAACTAGTTAAGCACCCGGACAGAATGATGGGATTAAAGCGAGGTGTGTTAAAGGTCATAAAAATGTGTTGAAAAGACATTACTACATTAGATCAGCTCAGCAGTAGATTCAGATGCTACACTACAGTGTAGGAAACTTCTACCTAGTCAACTCAAGTACTGTACAGGCAACGATCCCTGAAAAACACAGCAAGCAATCTGAGCCACAATCTGGCTCAGATTGAGGTTAGTTTGTATTCACACCAAAAGCAAACTGCACCAGAGTTTGCTTGTGAGGTGGACAGAAACCACCTCACAAAGTGGGTCTGGGTCCAGTTGTTTGGTTCACACAGGACTCACAGGTATTCAAAAGATCCAAACCAACAGGGAGGAAAGATGTGAATGCATCCGTAGAGTGTACGTCTGAAGGAAGTGTTGTGTTGAAAACCTGATTCAAACCTGTTCTTAATGAATGTTTTGTCCCTCTTTACACAGCCCACCAGTGATGCTCAGAGAAACGGGCAACAGCCGGCTCCCAGAGGAGGACGGGAGCCGGCCGAAAGGCGGCAGTTCTGCCAGTGGCCTTGCAAGTGTGCTGAGAGGAAGCACTGTGCCCCGGGAGTGAGCTCCGTCCTTGACGGCTGCGGATGCTGCAAAAGCTGCGCGCGGCAGATAGGAGAGCGCTGCAATGAGAGGGATGTGTGTGACCCACACAAGGGCATGTATTGTGACTTCTCAGCAGACAAGCCTAGATATGAGGTTGGAGTGTGTGCATGTAAGTGTCTCTCCTTTAATTTAGTCAGAAGTCACAGAGCTCTACACAGTTACATCAGAAAGATCATTCTTGATTGAATAGTGCAACGTTTTTTCTTCCGCATTCAAGACAGAGCCAAAAGCATTCACTCCTCTTGAAGTAATTTTTTTCTTGATGTTTTGTGACATTACAACCATAAAACTTCACTGTGTTTTCTTGGGATTTTATGTCATAAACCAACACAAAGTTGTAGGAAAAGAAGAAATGTGGAAAATGCAACATTTCAGTTTAGTCTATTTTACTCCAGTGGAACCAATTGTCCCGTTTCAAAGAGGCAGTATTATGTAAAAAGCTGCTTTTTTGAGCTTTACATCATGTTGAAAAGTTATTCCCTCATCACAAACATACATGGAGTGTTGTCTTGATTCTTTCAGGAGAAATCCTTTAATCTCCATGGCAACCAACTGTGCACACCACCTGGTTGGACCTAGAGCTGCCTTCTGATGGCTCCTCCACTTCCTGAAGGCGGAGTTTCAGAAAGAGCTAAACTGTCTTAAATGGACAGAGGCCCAATTTCAAAGTCAAATTTCTTTTAAATCATGATTGATACATGCAGCATTTTTATAACCACTGAAGGTAGCCATTACTTGCTTGTGCTATAAAATGGCAAACATGATACTGTCCCTTTAAGTCGCTTAAATGACAGAAGAACACAGCATATCTGTCAGGGAGAACTGAAGGAGCTGCAGAGAACTCTGCTGCTAAGAGAACTTTTAGTTTCACTTCAAATTGTGCAATTGTCATTTGTGCATCACAATTCAGATGCACACCACACTATTCAGATTTTAAGTTGTAAATAATTTAGTGAACAAAGTATCATTTGTCCTCCACTTCACAGTTATATAACTTTGTGTTGGTCGATCCCTTAGTTGTATTTTATATATGAATATTTCCAGACATATGAACACAAAGTCTGACTCCAGGTTTTGTGGGAATGTCAAGATGAAAACTGTCAAGCGCAAAAAGCAAAAAACAGAGCCGGGCCCGGGGCAGCTCAGCTGGAAACCAATCCCAAAAACAAGCCGGTGTGAAAAAAGCCTGCGGGGAATTTTTTTTTAGATATATTACTCTGCGGGGAGCTTTCAAAGAAACGCTCTGTTATCTTTACATCAGATACATTCCAGAGATCTTTGATATTCACATGCATGTGATAAAGATCTACCGTTTAATCAGACTGTTGAGCTCACCTAAACCTGCCATGTCAGTCACAGCTTAATTGTTTCCATCATAAAATCCGATTGAAATCTGATTTTTGGGGGTGATGCATAGGAGGGCTCATATTGCTATATGTCAACAGCTAAAATGTCAACACCTATTGCATTATCGAATACAATAACATATATTGAAAATAAGAAATCCCTTAAATGTTATGGTCTTCTATACATGAGTAATAGTGTGGAGATCTGGAGAAACTCGTATGAAACTAACACAGAAGAGAGCTGTATGAATTATAACTGCATCAGATTATTTTTATCCAACTAATGAAATATTTCTCACACTGCATGTTTTAAAATGTTACGAATTAGTCACGTTGAGAACAGCGTTGATTATGTACAAATCCTATAATAAACTCCTTCCCAGGTGTACAGGAGAGTGAAGAAACAAATGAGAAAAGAGAAGGATTTATTTTAAAAAAACTAAAGGTCAGGATGACCTTCAGGATGACACCCCTCAGACTGTCCTTCAGTCTGAGGGGTGCAGGTGTGGAATAATTGTGTCGAGTTAAAACTGTTTTTCACTCTTTAAAAATATATATATTAAAGTCATTTGCTAAACAAATACAATAAAGTCTGATTATGTTTACTTTCATGAGTTTCTCTACATTCTTAGCTGGAGTTCTATGGAGTTATAATTTAGGAAAATATACAGGAAAGAATGTGATGATGCTTTATGTGTCACAAAGTGATGGTAGAATAAGCTGCACTTTTTCAGTCTACACTTTGAGTTCTTGCCATCGACAGGAATCTAAATATTCTTTACCTATTTCTGTACTAGTGTTGTCTTGTGTTTTCAGTACATTTTTTTCGTTTTTGACTTGTGTATGGAAAGGTTGAAAATGGCTGAAAAGTGGCCCATACCAGCATCTGTCCGTCCTGCAGTTTCGACAAATAATGCAACAGCGTAACGATTTGTGTGTTGAGGATTCTCTAAAGTTGCATTTTCTAAAACTTTAATCCCGAATGAGGATTAAATAATTTGTTAAAACAAACACTGAAATTATAAGAGACTGACTTTATATCCTCAGAAGTAATGAAACTAAGTCTGGTCTTTATGGGTATGCTGGAGAACATTAAGTGTGGAAAACCTCATTCCATATTTTCAAAGGAGCGTATTTATCATGAGAAAAATGAACTGGCCCTGAGCTCAAAGGCAAACCACACGAGGAGTCCTGACGCATTTCCCCTCTCTGACAGACATGGTGGCGGTTGGCTGCGACCTGAATGGGGTCCACTATGAGAACGGGGAGACCTTCCAGCCCAGCCCCCTCTATCAGTGCACATGCATAGCCGGAGCCATCGGCTGCACGCCTGCTTTCATCCAGAAGCCTGCTGGCCTGCTGGGCCCCGCTCCGCTGATGGGCAACAGACCGGCCGGCCTCCGCAACGGACCAAACCCCGGCAAACACCAGCAGGAGACCACATACATGACAGGTGTGTGTTCAGAGTTACTGGCCTGGAACTGCTGGAGATGATTGTAGCTGGATGATTCAATGTTGAGCAAATGATCATAATGAGGATGACTGATCATTTTCTGAAGTGATGGTAATCCTGGGACTTCTATTTAATATTTAATATCTACATTCTCCCACTAGCTCAGGTTACAACAACACTGCAAAAACACAAAACCCTACCCAGTTAGTCTTGTGTCTAATGCATATATCTTAGTTACTTGTAATAAGACAAAACTAACTTAAAAGTAATTTTTCAGCAAGACATAGGAACTTGTTTTCAGTCAATAATTCCTTAATATTGATTTAAAAAAAGTACCAGTTTCATTGGCAGATTATTTCACTTATAACAACACATATTTGCCACATTATGAGTGAAATAATCCGTCAGTGGAACTAGATTTATTTGAATAAATATTCAAGAATTATTAACATAAAACAAGCTCCTATATCTTTTTTGAAAAGTTCCTTGTAAGGTAGTTTTTTCTTATTTCAGGTCAATTATTTGCAGTAGAAACCAAACCAAACATACTGGGTTAGATTTTGTGTTTTTGGAGTGAAGAAATGAGCAGTTACCATAGATACGCAGATGACACACAGTTCTACATTGCGATGTCACCAGGTGATTGAACCCATCCAAATCAATTAGAACAAATCAATATGTGGACGGGTCATAACGTCCTCCAGCTGAAGAGAAACAAAACTGAAGTTTTTCCAGCTAGAAACTAGAAATCAGGCCTGAAATCTGGGTGATGGACTCAGACATAATGACATGGGAGGGCTTTGGAGACTGCTTTCAGCATCTTGTGGTCTCCTTGGAACATACTTGGACAGTCAGACCAGGGTATGTTGAAAGTTGTCCCCCATTTGTAGATTATCTTTGTAAAATAGAATGGTTGATTTAGAATTATTTTGAGCCTATTTAAATCCCGTCAGACTCATGAGCAGCTAGAATCTCCTAGTCAGCTCTGTGGATCTCAAATCTACTGAGGAGAAGTCTGAGCTTCAAATAGACAAGAGCCCATCAAAATGCTAAATGATGGTGTTGCTATTGCTTGCGGTTATTTTAGTAATCAATTATTATATTGATTATTCTGATGATTAATTGAGTCGTGGCAAAAAAGGCACATTCCGCAGACTTTTCAGTTAGCCACTAAGGCTTATTTTGTACAATATTAGAAATGCATACAGAAATGCAAATAAACATTTCAAAATAACAATAACAAGCATTGTCTAGCCTAAAATGTAACAGCATTCGTTTAGTGAACACTTGAACATTTGGCTCTAAAAAGAAAATACTTCTAACATCAACATGTGAAAAGATCAGCCGTTTCTGCTTGACTTAACATCAACGCAGTGTAGAGCTGGTGACTATTTTTTTTTATTAATAATTGGATAGCAGCTTAAATGCAAAATATATATTTTTGTACAGTTTTGGGGTAATTACTGCTCTGAGTGAGCCATTCTTTCAGCAGAGGGCCTTTTTGAACCTGTATACTCCACTTAACGACTATTCAATTACTAAATTAGTTGACAATTATTTCAATAATAGATTAATCACAGTTAATATTCTTAATTTTTCAGCCCTAAACCTGATTAGTTTTCTCATTTTTTTTCAACTTGTCAAAGTTAAGAAACAATGCCTACATGTCCAAATATTCTACAAAAATAAAGATGGCCGTCTTGCAATGTTCTAATTTTCTCACCTGACTGTATTACACATTGAAACATTCCCAAGCCTAAGTTGCTATCTCTGTTATAGGGTTAGGGTTAGGTTAGGATCAGACCAGCGCCCCCTGCAGGGTGCTGGTGACACAGCACCCTTTAACTATAACACTGAAGGCTTACAGGGATCCTCCTTTAGCTTGGAAGAAGAACTGTCTGGTCCAGACGACCCCCTGGAGCCCCTGCTCCAAGACCTGTGGACTGGGCATCTCTGTCCGCGTCAACAACGACAACGGAAAATGTGAGATGAGGAAAGATCGGCGCCTGTGTCTGCTGCGGCCGTGTGAAAAAAACCTGCTGAAGAGCATCAAGGTGATGATTTCGTCTCAGTTAACGTGTGTTTTCAACATGACGATGTTGGGGTGCACTGATAGGCTAAAATCACTGTCCCATATTAATATTGCTGTTTTGGTCAACAATCAATATTATATATGTTTCATTACTGTTTCTATGGCGACACCACTGACTTCACACTGCTGCAGTTAGACTCCTTTGCTGCATCACTGTCACATGACCAAACAAATACCGCACCACCGACCTCCTTCTCTCCCCAAAACAAAAAAGCAGCAAGATGGAGATAAATATTGGCTTTATGTATGTTAGAAAATGACTGATATGGGTCGATCCCGATGTTGGTGCCGATACATCGTAAATCCCAAAACCAGTGCATCTCAGGGTATTACAGTAACATTGAAAAGTGTGTGTGTTTCAGCAATTCCACTTAAAAAGGTGAAATTCATGACATATTTAGAGAAGAATTAATCAAATGTTTATATTGATTAATGTATGTTGATTATGGCTAAAAGATTATGAGAACCTGAAACTGATCTTTCTCAGGAAACTTAAACTTTTTAGTAGAACTCCAGTGAAAAATCCCTAAATATTACCAAGCTTTTTTGTCAGTTGTGTAGGGCCAACAAAATATTTCTGCAATAAAAACCTGTTTCACTTTTTATGTTGAATTACTGAAAGTAACTTATATTGCTCCTGTAATACCCAAAAAGACACCAACTGGAGTTTTTCATTTAGGTGCCAAAGGGGAAGACGTGCAGACCAAAGTTCCAGGCGAAGAAGGCAGAGAAACTGCGCCTGTCGGGCTGCACCAGCACCAAGAAGTTCAGACCCACGTACTGTGGCATTTGCAAGGACAAACGCTGCTGTGTCCCCAACAAGTCCCGCATGATCAAAGTGAACTTCACCTGCAAAACGGGCTCCAGCGTTCAGTGGAAGATGCAATGGATCTCGTCCTGCGTGTGCCAGAAGAAGTGCACGGATCCAGAAGACATGTTTTCTGACCTGCAGTTACTTTAGAAAGCGCCAGAGACGATCAGACCAAAGAAATTCTACAAGAACAAAAACAAACAAAATGGTTGAAATTAGTCATCAAATGAAGGAAAATATGTTATGTTGGAAGATTTTATGAGCTGCGTCTTTAAGACAGGTGTGTGCAATAGGAGGGAGAGGCAGGTGTAAAGCTGGAACTCCAACAGGAGATGAATAAAACTCTAAACCCAACTGCTCATTAACCTGATTTTCAGCTTCCCAGTTTCAACTTCTGAACTGTTTTGCTCTCTCAATTTTACTTTCTATTTAACGTAATATGCGTCTAACTCTCAGACAGAATTTAGTGAATTTAGCAACAAAATTTCCTTTTGGGATTAGAAAAGTTCTGATTCTGATTCCTGAAACCCAGGATGAGGTTTAAACGCCTCCTTAACCAGATTCATGACATAAAGCGATATTTGGATTTTTTGAACAATAGTGGTCCTGAGAACCCATGACTCACTGAAACAATGTTTCTGTTCTTTTCAGGTGAAACGGTCACATGTAGAGGCATTAAAAATGTCTCCAGAAGACTTATATATATATTTTATATAATTATATAAGATGATTTATAAGCTGGCAGGTAGAGTTCAGATGAGCAATATGAGTGGTACTAAACGCTTCATCAGGCTCTTTAGCTATTTAAGAAATTGTAGTAAAACTGTTTTGGGGCATGTAATGGCTGATGCAATTTCTTGACATCAGCCAAATAAATGTTTTATGTCCTTAAATGATATGAGTGAAGGGTTTGTCAGCTGATGTGCCTGAATAAAATGTATTTAAAAAAGATTGGTTAAACCTCCTTCTAAAGCAGCTCACAGTGCTTTGAACAAATCTTCACAAAGTTTTACAGCAACAGAAAAGATGTGAACCCCTGCAGAAAAATCCCCACATTAAACATGGCATCCAGAACAGGAGAAAACCAAACAGACGTCATTACCAAGTAAAATTGTAGCTACTGCTTCATGATGGAAATAACTGACATGAACCTACAATCATTCATCGAGGGATTTTAGAAGACATGAAAACCTGATAACAGAACATAAACAAACTTCTACTGAGGAACGGGGAAGCAGCTGGACTTGAGTTTACACAGAGATGACCGTTAGCAAACGGAAACGCTTTACTGCTTTGGAATTTTGTAATAATACGTAGGCCTAACATGTTTGCTTTCTATTTATACAGAAAAAACAATATATAAACAATTGGTTTTGAATGAATTTGAAACAGAACATTTGGTATAGAAAAACACATTTCTGGTTTTATTAAAAAGACACAAACAAACCAGCAAAATATTAAAATGAAGAACGTAACAGAAGCACAGAAATGTAGTTTTAAGCAAAATCCAAAGTAAAAAAACATGAGAGAATTAAAAGTGACATTTTCTCTCCATTCAGAACAGAACATCAGGAGATCCTTCCTCACATCCAGCTGTGGACTCGTTCAGATTAGCTAATAGGAGTCACAGATCCTTAAAACGCTGCCAATACTGACTGAGTCACACTCAACCTTCTTACATGTTCTTTTTAAACAGAAAATTTGATTTTATTCACATCATAAATATAACAAAATAACAAAAGGTGTGTGTGTTTTTAATGGGAAGTATTTTGTGAAATGTCTGAGTGGATCTTCATCTGGCGATGGAGAGTCTGGGTGCGTCCGGTATGAGTCGGGCTTTTGTGGCGTCCAGATGATGATACTCCTCAATCAGTGCACTGAGAGAGGACAGGGCCTCAGAGAAGGCGCTCTGCTCCAGGCCGTCTACATGCAAGTAGTGATGTAAGTGAGCCTACACACACAGGAAGAGACAAAAATACAAGGATGTTAGGGGAAAAGAGCAGGTTGAAAGGAACACACATTAGATCCTGATGCTGAACAGGAAATCACTTCTGCTTTCAGCAAAACAGAAGCACCATGCTGCCTCTGCCATGCTTGGCACAAACTGCATTTCCATTGACCTTAAAATTGTGCAAGTTGGAATTACAAAATTAAATTCAATGGAACCGCGACAATTAAACAAACAAAACAAAAACAAATTGTGCATCACAACTGAAGGACATCAAACCTTCAGAAGCAGAAGTGGCTGGAGATCACTGTGCAATCTGCATGGAGACACTATCTGTGTCTACACTGGAGTCACCTCGTGACTTCATCAGGTGCACATTACAGCTGAAAACCGGTTGGTGAGTTCGAGATCTATCTGCTTTGTTAGATGTTTCTAGGTCTGAAGCTTCACTTCAGCTTCAGTGACACAATGTGAGCTTGGAGGAGTCAAATAGATCAGTCTTTACTTTGCTTTACTGGAAAACATTCCCTCCGGAATACACATAGCTTCTATGTGTATTCTTTATAAACATCATAAAGACGATGTTTATGTTGGACGCAGTGTGGATTTGATACAAACCATATCAACCTTAAATGTCTTGTGCATTATAGTTGCATACTGTACCTATCCAGACAGAATTTCACTGATAAATGAATAAAAGCCCACAATAAATCTAACATTCATTTCTATGACAGGTGTAAAGGTAAAGCTTTATGCAATAATCACCTTCTTCTTGTAGAGCTTTGTGAAGCGGTTTCTCAGCTCCATGAAGGTGGGCTTCACACAGGTGTTGTTGGCCAGCGCCAGCAGGGAGTGGGTGTGTCCTACAGGGGGGACAGAGCACAGGCCCGTCTTCCAGCCCTCCTGATTCCACGACACAAAGGGCAGCGATGGTCTCAGCCTGAGGACGGATACACAGAAGATAAACACTGCAGCTCTGACGCTCACATGGTGCGGTTAAAGCAGCCAGTAAATAAAGCAAAAAAACTGACAAATACCTGGAATGTACAGATCGAGGGTCAACAATACAGACTATGTTCACAGTTTTAATATTAGTGAAATTAGAAATGTGCCAAACCGATATTAATATCTGCATCGTTCCCAATATTGAAAAAAATCTAGATCAGGTATTGTGACAATGTGACCGATCCATAAGGGCAGATCTATTCAGTCTAATTCTATGCATTATTATTTTATTTCTTTTAGTCAATTTCAGTTTCTTTATTATTTATTTTCCATTGGCTGTTATTATTCTACTTGCACTGATTGAAGAAATTCAAGTTGTTTTAACATGCTGACCAAGCTGATGAAGCTGTTGCCGTATGTCAGTGTCCTGTACTGGTGCAGAGTTATCACATAAATGTGTAATTCAGTAAATTTATGTCTGTTTAAAAAAAGACACATTTTAAGTCAATTCAGCTATTTTTCAGTATCGGCTTGGTATCAGCCGATACTAAATCTCAGGTTATTGGTATCGATATTGGAAGCGAAAAAAATATTTTAAAGATGCAGCATTGAAAAAGAGTCGCAATGTAAGTAGTACTAGTTTTCTGGACACAGAACTTGTCCAGTCGAAACAGGTTCTACAGAACCATGTTAGCAGATGGATGAACTTGCTAACAGGCTAACAAGCTAACAGCTTCACAGATACCCTGTTCTTTAGAGGTTGAGAGAAGCTTCACTCAGTGAAGACCAGGGGTTGGATGGTTTAGCTTTGAAAAAGAGGTTTCTGGACAAACCAGGCCAGTAGTGGTAGTGGTGTAGTAGAAAAGCAGTTGCCGTGACAGCAGGAACAACTACAAGCCAGCTTCACCTTCTCCAGACTGCCAACCACAGTGGAACCCAGATGACAGGTGAGATTCTTGAGTTATGATTGAAAGGGTTGACATGACAGTTGTGATCAAACTGCATGGTTTCCGTAACAACAGACAATGCTGCCAGAGTTCTTCAGATTTGCAGAGGTCAATAAGTATCCCTATTAGTTGATGATTACTCCACAGGAGCAATCTTGTTTTCTGTTGGTTTAGATCTAAAAAAATTTATTTGACTCATTTGAAAAAGAGAAGATCTGCTTTTTGTCATGTGAGCACATGGGTGATTAAACTGAGAAAGGTTCACTTTTCATCAAAAACTGGAAATTATTTAAAACTCTAATTACCGAGTTTAATAGTTGTGTATTCATATCTAAAAGTCACATGACAATATCCAAAAATGTTTTAGGAATGAAGTTATTGAGTAACAACTTTTTACAGGTTTTAATATGTGAGGGATGTAAATTTCACCAGAATTTCAACATTTAAAATGCTGCAGATGTAGAAGTTTTTATGCAGTTGCTGACATACCTGCTAGGCAAATCTGACTTGTTTCTGACAAAAAGTAAATATTACTGTTTAGAAAATCTTACCATAGTGCTAATTCTGGTACATATTGCAATGATGGTATAAGTTTGATCACTCTGTGACCTTTAGCCTTTTGTGGGCTAAAGTTGCTGTTGCGAGACTGTCAAAGTGGTTAAATATTATGCTAGCATGCAATAAAAAGCAAGTTCATAACACTTGGAATATATTGGCTAAGAAATATTGCACTCCAAACAGTCCTATGAATATTGCAACAATGAGTAATAATATTAATTAGTTAATTTCATTGATCATGGCAAAAAGTTATCAAACCCAAAATTCAGTTCTTCAGAAATTTTAAATATTAATTCGGAGGAATACAAAAATACATTTGTATTTTGATCTACACAATCACGAGGTAGACCGCTGACTCAGCAGTTCTACCCAGAGTGGTAAGTCAAAAATTGATAATGATTTAACTTCCCTTTGGGATTAATAATGCACTTTAAATTCAGTGTTTACCGACACAGTGCTGTCTCCAAGCACATTAATGGAAAATTGAGTGGAAGGAAAAGGTGTGATAGTGAAGATGCTCATGCATCGTTAAGTTTGAGAAGCAAAGCCAATGTAAGAGTGTGTGGAATATTTATGAGGTGTGGACAGCTGAGTCTGAGTTTGAACAGGCTTGAAATTTACTTGGGTGAAGGCTGAAGAGGAAAGTCTTTAGTAGGGCTGCAACCATAAATCAGACCCAAATTACTTCATCTTAGGAGATCGGTGATTGGTTAGTGCCTACATGTAAACCTGAGCTTATCCACTGATCTTATCTAAAAAGGTTCTAAAAATCAAACACAGTCCTCTCTGCTCTGTTATGAGAAAGGTTTGACTGACAGACCAGCCCACCAGGTCAGGTCTGCACAGGCATGGTTAACAGTAATCACTCTATTCACTCTACTGTTGCCAACTATTTAGCGACTTTCCAGACCAAAGCTAAAAATCTAATCAGCAGGTCAGGCTATTAAAAGAACAGAAAGCTGCAATCGGTGTACTCTATAGCTATCTATCCTATTAATGTGTTAAAATGAATCTGGATCAGAACCCCATAACGTGATCTGGCATCTTAAAGACTGTTCAAACAACAGTATGCAAACACAGACAGCAGATCACACACTGACATTATTTAATCTCAGCTTTTCCATTTTGGAAAAACATCAAGAGCAGCCTAGAGTGAGGAACTGGTAGAACCATCTGTAAGCAGCAGCTTTAATAGACCCTTTCTCCTCAACTTTATCAGCCGCTCAGATCTTCATGGAGGAATTTCAGTTCACTCTTCTCAAGAATCAGTTTGCGATTGGAGGTTTAACAAGACCAGATTGGCCGCTGCTGTGTGGAATCACTCAAGTTTGGGTCGAGCTTCAGCCATTTAGTTTCACTAAATGTTATTTAATTCAGGAACAATCCTGCAGACCTACGCAGAGGCAGAGAGAGGCTAACCCTTCCAAACAAACCACACCTCTTCATACTTGCTCTGGTGGTGGTAATTTTACTGAAGACTAGATGATCCGCCCTCAGGGTGAATTAGCTGGGATATGAAGCAGGTGACTGTAGGACAGGTACTAGTGCAGGCAGTACTTAAATACAGAAAATATTCCGTTAACGCGACCACTGCTGCAACCACATCTACACAAGTCAACAAATACTTTTTAAGCATTGCTGATAAACTCAGTATGTGTGTTTTTGCACAGCGGAGGGAGCAAACTGCAAAAACAGAAAATCTTACTAAGTATTTTTTGTCTAGCTTCTGGTGCAAATATATCAGTACTCAAAATAAGACAAAACTAACTTGCAAGTATCTTTTCAGCAATAGGAGCCTGTTTTAATTAAATAATTCCTTATTATTAATATAAAAAAAGAGTACTACAGGGAGATTATTTCACTTATAAGACATATTTCCATTGATATAAGTGAAATATTCTGTCAATGGAACTAGTGAAGGACATATGGACTTGAAACAAGCTCCTATATCAGGTGTACTAAGGTATTTGCACTAAAAACTAGACCAAAAATACTTGGCATGGGAATAAGGAGAACACATACACATCCCAGAGACAGACCCCTGCTGAGATTCCAAGCAGAAACCTTCTTGTATGCCGACACCTGCCCTCTCCCTTCCCTCTCAACTCTTTTTAATAGATACTTCACACACAGATATGTGCTCTGACACCAGTCTGTGCTTCGATTTCTCAGGAAAACAAGCTCAGGGCAGCAAAAGGGAGGCAGTCATGAGTCGGTCGTGCCGCTGCTGAATGGGGGTATTATAGGAACGCATGAGGGTTAAGGTCATGGTGGAGTTTCTAAGGGTGAGTGAAGAAACTCCTGGCCTGTTTTGGTGAGGAAATGGAGGGGGTTTGGGGGAGTGAGGTCTGATATTCTGACCTCAGAATATCATCTGATATTCTGACCTCTCGATGTTCCTGCGGAGGTCAGACACCTGCACGTTGCCCCGGACCATCAGAGCACAGGCCAAGTAGAGGCTGTGCTTCGGGTCGGCCCGGATCAGCTGGTGCTCCTTACTGAAGGCGTCGCTGAACATCTGATCCAATCTGAAGAACAGAGGGAAAATATACGTAGAGATTATCTGAAAAATGTTTTTAGGAAAGGTCAGTCCATGTAACAACAAACTCATTATAAAGCCTCTTTTCTTTAGATACTGTCTTTAAGAGACGCTGAGTAAAGTCCTGTTAAACTAGGAAGGTTTTCTAGAACGTTATTTATTAAAGGGGCAGTGCTAGGTAAAAATCAACTTTTTTGACCTTTACATCATGTCATCATGTTATTCCTTCATCAAAAACATACCAGGAGTGTTGCCTTGATTCTTTCATGCATGTTTCAGAAATCCTTTAATCTCCATAGCAACCACTCAACTGTGCAAAACACCTAGCTTGACCTTTGAGACGAAGCTCCTCCTCAAAGCTGCAGTTTCCATGTTACCAAGCTTCAGCCTCACAAAGCAGACCAACCCCGCGATTCCCCCACTCAGCACCTTCAGACTAGTCAGCAGAAATTAGCAAACACTTGTTAGAACTGTCTGCTGCTCTCATTATAGGAGCCAGTTCTCAGAGCAACACCTGTAAAAATATTGTTAAAGGGTTAATAGACGAGCTATGTTGTAGTGACCTCCTGAAGGCGGAGTTTCAGAAAGAACAGGAGTTTTTAAAGGGACAGAGAATTAAATTAGGAAGTAAATCTCTTTTCAGTCACATTTGATATATGTATGCTTTTTATAACAACTTATAGCATAGCTAATTAAATATGCTATAAAATGGCCCTTTGAGGCCGGAAAACACATAATACTTCCCTTTAAAGGAATTGGGCTGTTTTAACAGAACAGCCCACAATGCAATACAACATCTGTGTCGTGTTGCTGGAAGAGCTGACCCATAAAAAAACAACTTGTTTTTACTCTGAGAGTTGATCCAGATTTGATCATTCTGTTCCTCTTCCCAAGGAAACTAAACAGTAACGAAATCCTAGACATTTCCAGCCCACAGAGCTTCAGTCAAGCCTGATGGTCTGAGCTGGCCCTTCTCCAGTTTGAGACCAGTCAATATTCAACAAATCCTTCTGCTTGCCCACTTGCTCTGTGTCCAACTCGCAAACTTCTAGAACAAAGCGTCCATGCCTCATATGGACACTCTGTCTAACATGTCCTGCCTCCAGTCAGCAGCTTGAGGAACAACATGCTCACTGTTTTCTACTTCACCGTTGTTTGGTAGAGCAGTCTATACCAGTTATTTATACACTGTAATTTTTATTCTTAGTGTCTGACATAAATTTAGACTAAATGTTTTATATTTTGAGGTCTGTTAGGTTTAGCAAAATTATTTATATCAAGTGGAAGGGCGACATTCCAGAGTATTTTAATTATGTGAAAATGTACAGTATCTAAATGTATTTTCATTCAAAAGGTTTTTTAAAAGTTTTGTATTTAGTAGAATTAGTCTTTAAGCTATATGACTTGAGTCAACAGCTTTGGGTTCACTTCCAGAAGACTTTCACAACAGTTTGCTGGGATTCTGGCCCATCCCTTCAGACAGAGCCGAGTCAGGTGTTCAGGTCTCCTTACCTTCAGCTTCAGTTCTGTTCACAAACAGTCTACTAGACTGTAATGGCTTGAACATTTCAATTTTAGGTCCATCAGATAATTGCTGTGTCCAAGCTCAGGGGCAACGTCCTTCGATAGGCCCTTAGTGGTCAACAAAGGAGCTTTTGATGAACACAACAAGTGCTCAACAAACCTGGACAGGCTTTACATGAGTGGTGTCAAACTGCATTCCTAAAAGACTATTATGTAGGACAAAGGACAACATCTAAAAGTTTGGCCAGACCCTGGCCCTTGAGAGCACTGCTTTAGATGCATTCCCATCCTTACCTTAACATGTGTCAAGTCCCTTAACATAGTAACACTGCTAAACACAATGTGGAAAAGTGGAGCTGGAAATCTTTTCAGTTTACTAAACAAAGTCATTTTACAAGATAATTTAAAACGCAAGGGTATGTAAAAGACAAAAGCCTTGCGGCTCAACTGCTTTCAAAGCTTTTAATTTTTGTACCTTATGTTTAAAACGTAACTCCTCTGCAGCTCTATCTTCCACTTTGTCCGTTATTGGAAGATAGCGGACAAAGTTTGTCCACTATTGGCTGCTTGAACCTTTCGTTCAGGCAGCCAATAGTCTTGGTTGGACTCACCAGACGCATCAAACAAAGTAGTACGTAATTTTAAATATATAGTTTTAAAGTTTGTTTTTTTTTCTTTTTCCCACAAATAAAACCTGAACTTTGGCTTTCGTTTACATCCAGCCCTCTTGGGTTATGAAGATTGCAAGCCATTGTCTATTGTAATATTAACTCTAACTGTAGTTATCTTTCATAACGCAGGGAGGGAAGCATCTGTTACTGACCTTGCTGCTACCTTTTCATGTTCTAAATAAACACCACGCATGCCATCAGTGAGGACTTCACGTGAGCTCAACTGCCAGAGCTCAGTGGGTGGGAAGTAAAAATATCTGTCCTGACAGTATGAAAGCAGACCTTCTAGTAGGAATGTTGACATCCGCCAGTGTGTACAGGGGCGTGAGGCTGGGCACTAGGTAGTGTAAACGAGGGAAGGGGACCAGGTTCATGGCGATCTCATTCAAATCCATGTTGAGAGAACCCTCAAAACGTGAAGAACTGAAATAAAAAAGAAACCATTGTGAGTCACCAATCCCCCAATTTCAATAACTTTAACATATGAAATATAAACCAACCTTCACCAATTACACTGGAAATTACATTAGGAATAATAAACATTCATTTCATTGAAACAATCCAAACAAATTTTGTTAAGGTAAATGACATTCCTGCTCAAATTAAAAGCATAAGCAGTTGCACAAAAAACCAAACAAACAAACAAACAAAAAATAAGCCATGACAGTTTCAATTAACTTTGGATAACTCAAGTTTGTTCATAGTTAGAATAAATAGATATTATGATTCCTTTTTTGAGTGCAAAAAACTTACTTTTATTTGCGAACTATAACAGTTGATCTTGGGTCATATGAAAATGTTTTTATCACTAATTGCAAAACAAATGTCGATTAAATAGAATTTAGATGAACATGCTTGTTTTTGGTTTGAATACTTTACAAGTTGGTTTGATACAAACATTGTAAAAAGAAAGGATGCTTCAGTAAGTCAACCACAATCATTTAGCATAATTCAGAAATAACAGCTCCAGAATATAAACTGTTTTATGCTAAATGTCTATGGGACATTAAACTGTATTCTTAGAAGTTGATTAAACCCCAAATGTTCATTAATTAAATGCAGCTTCATACCTGGTGATGTTGAGCAGCAGGTTAGCTACTATGTTATTCATGGCATCAAATGGCCTCTCTGTTGGACTGACCCCGCCCTGTCCAGAGGTGACTGTGCTTTCTTTCTTTAGCACACACCCAGGTTTTGCATCATGAGACATGCGACTGATCTTGTTCACGATGTCCACCAGAGACTGGAATAGAAAAAGAGATGGAAAACATAAAAGAAAAGAAAATCAGGGTTTTGTTTAATATATAACCTGTGGGTTTCTGAAAGAAGAAAAGTGAAACCTGGTTTTCAACAGGCAGGACACAATCTGCATGCTCTGTCAGCTCTCTCATAGCAAGGACACTGTTATAGGGAGAAGTGATGACATCGTCTTCCACTGATGGATACATGGCAGTGACAATGCGACAAACATCAGGAAACTCCTCCTCCAGCAGGCTGAGCACTCTGGTCCCCAGACCGGATCCTGTACCTTAAAGTCAGAGTCAGTTACTGCAGTTTACAAGCACAAAGGAAACTGTGGGAACATCCTTCAGTCAGTGACATGAGACAAAGAAAACGATTTCCACAGACTAATAACTTCTGTCCAGGTTGGCGTGCCATCTCTGTTAGATTTTTTTTTTTTTACGAAAAGTAAAAAAAAAAAGTGAAGCCATTGTGAATGGCTTCACAATGGCTTTAGTGAAGCCATTGTTCTTACTTCATCAGAGGAAGGCACACAGGACTAGTCCAAACCCTGAAGCTTTTATTTAGTTGATATGAAATATTTGGAAATTGAAGTAGAACATGCCAAAAAATTTGGTCCTCAGTTTTTCTGCAGTTGTGTTTATAAGTGACTTAATGATGGATTCACTAAATAAGGATTTCTGCAGGAAATGCACTCTGACTGAAATCAGATCCAAACTGTCCAAGAATTTGTAATGCTTAGACACTCTAATGCACCAAAACTGCTAAAATAACTTTTACAATCAAATGTTAGCCAAGTATTGCACACATCTTATTAAATACATTGCAGAAAACAATTCAATCTCCCGCTGATTTTGCTCTGTAATTTTATAGCAGTTTCAGTTTAATGTAATCATAATATGAAACGATATATAAAAGTCACTGTATTGAAGGTTTTGTTGTAGACCACGTTGTGAAGATTTTCCACCTGATTTGCAGAGGTCTCTGGGATTCTGACCCACTTTTCTTTACAGAAACACTATGACATCCTTTCAGTTTCTTGGAGGTGATGACAAAAATGTCAGACATTTCTCCCAAATCTTCTCTGAATCATTAAAATGTTTAAGCTTAATATTAATAGAGACATTTCAGAAAATGGATTAAGTTTAACACAATGTATGTAGTCGACAGAGAACATAGGAGAGGTCCAATGAAGGACTCCTGAGGAACCCCACAGCTCATCTTCACTGAAGACGACTGTAACCAACCACTTATCCACAGCAAAAGATCTCTCAAGCAAACAAAGAGTTAAATCACCTCAAAACTATAGCGTGTGCTCTAGATAATTTAATAAGATGCAAATGAGCCACAGCATTGCATGCAGAACGTCAGGATAATAAAACTATCATCAGCAGCAAGCAGCTAATCAAGTGAGTACTCAAAGTCATACTGTCTCTGTGCAATTATAAGGTCAATGAATAAGGACAAGTCTGTACAAATGTCATTTTTACCAGGAACTATTTATTCCAATGCAGTAATGATACAGTAATGATGTTCTTGCCTCAAACTTAAAAATCCTTAACAACTGGTTGTGGGCTTATCCTGCAACTTTCACATGTTCCACCCATGAGGCAAGATCCTGCATGGAGCTCCAGAGGATAAACAGTATTTCTTTCATTTGTGAATGCTTAAAAGCACAGTTGCCACCGTCTCTCCAAGAGTCTTGCTAGTCATCTTGTAGTCAACAGGCAGGTGTGTAAATACAAAAGTGTGTAAATACAGCCACATGCAGATCGACCATCATGTCCCTGATATGCAGGCAGCTCTTTGGTCCGGCACATGTTGGTAGAGAGGTTGCAATGGAACACACTGATTCTGTGTACAGGTTTGATTAAAATGTAGTAAGTTGGGGTCACTAGTTGGTCTGAGGGAATATGACATGGAACGTAAGCAGTCTGGAGGAGACATAAACCTACATGGGTTGTAGAAGGTCATATTTGAAATTTATTTCTTTTCCAAATTTTCTGTGATATCACCATGTTAAATGTTGGATATTATGTAAAATTAACAACATTGTCATTCTCAATAAAAAAAAAAGCTAAAATTCTATGGTCTGTATTAAAATTTTAGCATTTATGGGGCCCCTGAAGGTCTGAGCCTTTAGCAGCTGCTTAGTTCATCTATGCCTTGTGTTTCCTCTAAATTTGATCAGTATCACGTTGTGTATTACATCACACCTAACTGAAATGAAAAGACAAAAATAAACACAGTCTTGATATACAAGGTGTGTAAATATCAGGTTTCATCTGAATGTTTTGATGCAGAAATGAAAGTAAACATCTCAATCCCTTCATATCCTGTTGTATTAATTTCACAACCTAGATCAAATAACTCAAAGCATGTTTGAATTATTTTATAGTTCCTCCTTGTTACATTTCATTATATCAATAAGAGCTTTTAAAAACATGAAATGAGTCAAGATTGGAATAGATAGGTCAGAGGTCAAAGAAAACTACAAACAGGCATCAGCCAAGAAAAGCTAAGTAATGTAGGGAAGGTAGGAACACATGGAGATCCTCTGAACAGTAAATTAACTTATTTATACAACAGGTGTGTGTGGCTTACCTCCTCCCATTGAGTGAATGAGGAAGAAGCACTGGAGACAGTCACAGTGTTCGGCTGCCTTTCTCAGTTTGTTCACTATGGAATCCCTGTAGACCGAGCCGTACGTCAGGTTTCCAACAGCCCTGAGTGGATAAAGATTAATACAATGGGACCAATGGTTATTGATTAATAAGAAACAGTAAATGGAAAACAATACATTATTTACTTTTTTTGCAAATACATGTCTGACACCTTGAAATAAAATCCAAAGTTGTCGACTACCTCCAGAAGTCACCTAATAAACAAACACCTGTATGTAGTTTGAGATCAGTATGAATTCAGATATGCCGTTTTTGTATTTAAAGGGGCAGTATCATGTGTTTTCCAGGCACATGGTTCCATTTTATAGAATTATCAAGTAATTATGTTAACTTCAGTTGTTATAAATTGCTGTACATATCAAATATGACTCAAAAGAAATTTGACTTCCTAATTTGACACCTTGAAATTGGGCATTTGTCTCTTCAAAAACTCTGAAACTCCTCCTTCAGGAAGTTATCAGAACATCACTCCTCTCTTGACCCTTTAACAACATTTTTACCAGCATTGCACTGAGAAGTAGCTCCTATAATGAGCTCAGTAGATGTGCATTTCCACCATATGGTTGCTAATTGCTGCTGGCTAGTCTGAAGGAGATGGGTGGGGGAGGCTAAGGGGCTGGGCTGCTCAGTGAGGCAGAAGTTCATAAGATTGGAAGCAACAGTTCTGAGAAGGAGTTGCCCCTCAAAGGCATGGGTAGGTCCACCCAGGAGTTTTGCACAGTTGAATAGTTGCCGTGGAGCTTAAAATATTTCTCAAACATGAAAAAAAATCAAGGCAACACTCCATCAAAAACGCTCCAGGTATGTTTTTGATGAAGAAATAACATTAGAAGACGATGTAAAGCTAAAAACAGTTTTATTTACATTTTGTTTTGTTTGGGCATGTGACAGAGTTCATGATGCAGCACAGAATTGCAGAGGATTTAACAGGAGCTGAGAAGCAGTGTAAGCAGTGGGCAGGGAAATATGCATGAAACAATTAAATATTGGTTATCAGACATAAGAGCAAAATTAACAACAGACATTGGAATTGGCTAAAATTTTCAGATCGGTGCTTTCCTAATAAAAACCTGACAAAATGATAAATGTAAATTGTTTTTTCAAGGCAGTGAAACTGTTGCCGGGTTAAGGAGATTATGTGACACTGAGTGTTACACTTTTCATAATTGTTTCAAATTCAAATTTCTCGAGCCTGCCCCCTGGAAGTGGAATGAATGACAGCCAAGACACGAGATACAGAGATTAAGATTACAGGATGAGCTTCCTCCCACTGTACAGTTACAGGTTGAACAGGCCAATTGTTCTAGAAGAATAAGACATTAAAGAGGCTTTGGGTGTCTTGTGGGAACTCCCCTTTAATATGCCTCAAATTCTTTTCTAAGTGAGTCACTGGTTCACGTGCATCTTTTCTTTGGTTTTTAACAGTAACTGTCACGCGGCAGCACACATGCAGAGAACATTTTCACACATTCCATAATGGAATCCCTTTGGTCTTTTACTACAAATACTGTTGTGGGGACCGAAAGCTCCTTATGGGGCCAAAAGGATCCATAAGAGTTTTTTTTTTGTTGGTTAGGGGTCAAGTTTAGGATTAAGGTGTGAATTGAGTTCATGTCAGGTTTAGGGTTATGTGTGTACTAGCAATGGCTAATGTTCAGGGTACAAATTGGAGTCGGGGTAGGCTGTAGAAATGAATGAAAGACCAATGGAAGTCAATGCAAAGTCCCTGTGAAGATGGAAAGACTTACTGTGTGTGTGTGTGCGTGTGTGTATTGTCAGTCTTATATATTTCTGTGTTGCCCTGTGATGGACTGGCGACCTTGCAGGGCATATCTCCCCTCTCACCCTGAAGATAGACACCGGCCCCTACACAACCCTGCAAGGATAAACGGATATAGACAATGGTTTGTAAAATGAAATTACAGTTTAGTTTGGTCTTTTAATGTAGTTGTGCTTTCAAAAAGTAACATAAAATTCTGTTTTAGCGAAATGTTTCACTTCCTTGAACCAAAACAACAACAACAACCAAACTACCCCTGAACACAGCGCCTTGAGAAATCAGTGTGTCGTAACAGACTATGTGTGAGTGGTTGTAAAATAGCTGTAGCATGATAAAAATGATAGTGCGCCACAGTTGCTCCACCCTGACAGAACTCCTGTGGCGTGTCTGTCTCTCACCAGTTGTTGCCTGAACCTGAAACGTCCGTGAGGAGCTGAGCGCTGTCGAACACCTCCCTCAGTGGGCCCTGCAAGATCCCGTGGACCACACCCTCCTCCATGTCGATCAAGACCGCCTGAGAATGTGACAAATATGTGAGAATGTGGTCCCAGCGGACGCTTTAATACTATCGCACACGGGCACATTCCGTCAGTCACTGCAGGCAACTCATAGCTAAGTTTTAAGGTGTTTCCACAACTGATCCTGATAGTCCAGTAGACTCCCCAGAACCAGAACCAAACATTGAGAAGCAGCATTCAGCTTCTACACACCACAAATCTGGAACAAACTTTCAGAAAACTGCAAAACAGTCAAAACACCGAGTTCCTTTAAATCTAGACAAAAAAATCACCTGTTTGGAGATGCTTTTGAAACATTATTAACATTTTCAAACATTCTGATGTGTATCAATGGCACTTGACAAAATGTAATGCTTGTTGACTGTGTTCTATGACTTTGTATTTTTATGATGTTAAGCATGCAGAACTGCCTCATTGCTAAAATATGCTATACAAAAAAACTTGATTGATTAATTGATTAATTACCAAGATTCCAATGTTTGTTGTGTTTTCAGGTTTGCTTTCACACTGAATTGTGTCAAATAAACCAATCCCTTTGAAAAACCTGTTCCTCCTCTCGCCTGTGGTGGCGCTACACCAAGAACCACAGAAGGAAATAGAAAGCCTCTGAAGAAGACCCCGAGTGCAACTTCCTCCTTCACAAAATGTAAACTAAAATGGTTTAGTGTCAGATTTTAATGGTTGTAGGCTTTAGAGTTTCTTGGTTTTTACATTTCAAAACACAATTGCAAAAATAAAACAACCATGTTTTCCTGTTTTATAAAGCCAAATGTAAAAATGTGAAACCGAAATAATTAAAAATCCACAGTGTTCTTGTTTGTGATTTCTTTAGCCAGAATGAAATATGTGGTGTTTGTTTTATATGTAACTTTTCAGAACCGGGTAAGACAAAAATAAAATAAAATAAAATAGAGGTTACAACTAGCCAACATTTGATAGATTATTCTGATGATTAATCAGATAAAAATGGGCAGATTCTTTAAGTTTTTCATTTAACCACTTTGGCCTGTAATATACAATCTTAGAATCATATTAAACAAAAAATACATGCATTTTTATATAATATAAAATATTGTATTGTACTTAGATATTTTTGAACCATTTTGGCACAATCACTTCTCAGTATATTTTTGTTTTAGCAAATTGCCTTTTTTCTGAGTCTGCATGCTCCATTTAACAACTAATCGATTAGTATATTTGTTGACAATTTGAATACACTGATTTATCGTGATTAATTCAATCTATGGTTTCAGGCCTATTCCCTAGCTGTTTGGTCACCCTTACACGAAAATCCCATAAAATTCACATATAAAAGTCACATGTGAAAACCATGTTGCAAATGAAAAATGAACATGTGGCTGAAGTCGTCAGAAGTGCAACAAGCTGAACGGAAGGCAGTGCCAGATGAAGAGACGCCATCCTAAAAACAACACCTCTGACATCTGCAGCAGATGCTGCAAAGCTGCGTACGGAAGTTCCGAGTTATAAATAATTTTATTATCCTAACTAGTGTAAACAGTTAGAATAATATATTTTTGTTTTAAAACATGCCCAGTACAGTGGGTGCTGACATTTACACAACTTCTGTCACTTGGGGACAGAAGTTACACCTGGTGATAGAAGAATCCTCTGTTGATGCTTGAATCATTTATAAACGCCACCTTTTCTCCAATCTGTCTTCCACTTTTTATTGAGCATGTTGGGGCCACTTCTTATAGTGATTCAATTAATTGAAAAATATTTCATAATACTTAAATCTTTAAAACTATTTGGGTTTCTTTTTTTTTTTTTTTGCCATTTCAGAGACATCATTGTTATCCAGGTGGGGCAGGACTTACTCTAGCCTTCAGGTGTTGGATCCTCCCTCCAACATAACAGGCTCCACCATCACTTTTCCTGGAAACATGTGTCAAACATTAACATAGCTACAGCTATTCCGACTCCACCTTTCTGTGAATTAAGGTGCAATTACCTTGGATCCACATTACGGAAGAAGCTGCTGAGGGCCTCGTCGTACAATCCTCTCTGAGGAAGGAGGAAAACACAAGATGTTAGGACGAGCTTTAGGGCTAAACAACTTCTAGAATTCTCTTTGAAAAAAAGTTAGACAGATATTTAGGTTGCTGCTCTGATCTGCATACTTTATTAAGGTGCAGCAGTTTTGTTTCCTGGTACAGTGTTACTGTAAATGAAAGGTATGAAGGATGAATGATTAATGATGGAAGGTTTTTTTACCTGACAGAATAACGTGAAAACAGTTCACTGCAATTTCCTTTACTTCAGATACTTTAAACGGAATCGTAGAGAAGGTTTAAACGAAAATTTATATTTAATTATTGTTTGATCTAGAGCAATAATCACATTCTCTGGGGAAAAGAAGTGCTGCTGAAAATAAATAAGGCTAAATCTCTGCATATAGTGAAAACAATCCATTGATAAGGAGAAAATAAAGAGATTAATTGAAACTGTTTATAGTGCTTACATTCAGAACATTTGTAGTCAATAAGGCTATCCATTAAAAAAATATGGTTCCACATTTTTCATGTGTAAGTAAAACGAGTCACATTTTACCATCCACATTTCAGAGCCAGCGTGTTCATGCAAGAGTATAACTGTATCTGACTCCGCCCCCAGTGTTGCTAGTGTTTAGGAGGAGTTTTTGCATTAACATAACCAATTTTAAGATTTATTCATCTCTTCAGCTTGTCTCCACATTATTCCCTAGATGTAGGTGTGTACAAGCAGTGAAACATCCAAAACATGCAGGACACCGAAGTTACAAACGATAACATAGAACCCTTTATTATAATTAATTCCCAAAACGAGAGCCATAAATGAGCCACCATGGAAAACAGCAGGTCCCTCTTCACTACAGTTCTTTTTAAATGTGTTCATATTCTTCTGTTGATGGTCTGGTGAATATCTGGCGCCATCTTCTGACTGAGACCATTATTGGCCCTGCTGGCAGAGACTACCAATGTTGGACATTTAAATCTGGCCTCCATAGTTATTCAGATAGTCAGAGTCTCTTTTAGCCTCTTGGATGAGATGCTGATGCACTCAGAGTAATTTTGGTTGGGGAAGGTTCACCACTCTTCCATGTTTTCACCTTTAGTGGATAATGGCTCTCTGTGGTTCACTGAAGACCCAACACCTTGGAAGTTACTGTAACCCTTTCCACACTGATAGGTGTCAATGGCTGTTTCTCATCTGTTCATAAATTTATTTAAATCATGGACTAATGTGTTACTTTTTAAAATATTTTAGCCTACTTCATGTTGCCACAGGTTCTATTTAAGTAATTTCTTGATTCTACACTCCAGATAAAGGGTAAAACCATACGACTCCAAACCAGACAGACCTTGAGAGGAACATCTGTTCCCTCAGGCCTAGGAACACTGTGTGAACCCCAGAATGAACTGCCAGAAATCCTATTTGGACATTGTGGTGACAAAACTTTGGTTTATTCACTGGGCAAACGGAAGCTGATAACAGAAGACTTCTGAGAAGTTGTTTTTGTTTTGAATTTACTGAACTGCTCTGTGCAAGGTCACATGTGCATGTGAAAAGACTGCCTCCTTTGTTATAAGTTGATGGAAGTCCCATTGTACATAACTGGTGGATATTAAAGAGTGATATCTACTTCTTTCTTTTCTCTTGGATTTACCAAAAGTCTCAACCGTCATTCTTTTCTTTGACCCTTAAATAAAATGATGACAGAATACATTTTGTGTTATTCTTGATTAATTGTTAAATGGAACAGTGTCTCATATCAGAATAAGATTCATTTATCTCCTTAACAACAAATCAGTGTACCAGTAGTAACTCTAGCTAATTTGGCTGTATGCTTAAGGTCACTATCCATTTGGAAGATCCTTTAGTGCCTGGGATTGAACTTCCTGGCTTAGGTCTTTAGATGTTGCTTTAATATTTTCACATTGTTCTCTCATTATGATGTCATCTATTTTGTGAAGTTAACCAGTCCTTCCTGCAGCAAAACACTCCTACAACGTGATGCTGCCACCCCACATTGTCATTATGCCCTAACACTTTTAGTTACAGAAGGTGACACTACTAAGGGTTTTGTCCCTGAGCATATTTCATAACTGTATTCTGCCTTTTTATGTTGCTTTTGGGTGAATGGCTTTTTCCTGAAGGAGTGATATAATAGCTGAATAATTCCCATGCATTTAATGCTTGTATACAACAAATATTCAAGAATACAAATCCAACAAGAATATGTTCTTATTTATGGTACTTTTGATGTAAAAAGAATATTTTTGTATTATAGCGTACAAGAAACAGATCAGGTCAGAAGCTTATGTGTATCATACTGATGCTTTGAAGTAAACCTGAAAGCGCAGGTGTCTGAACTTGGTCGTACGTGCGCGCCTACCTTGTTGACGTGTGCGTGCTCGCGCAGAGCCAGATCCCAGAATCTACAGCCGACCTGGTTTCCACACTGCCCGACTTGAAGAGAACATTTCAGTTTAGCTAGCAGCCCTTCTTCCTTGGTCATGTATTAAATTGGCGACATACAAGGAATCATTTAAAGCAATTTCCCAGAAAATAAAACCAAACCAGTTTTTCAGGAGTTCAGCTTACCTTGGACAACAACTGACTGAGTCATGACAGCAGGAGCACCAGCTATATACTGGTTATGCTTCAGGGAATCGAGAGAGAAGCGGTGTACACAGGACTTTTGAAGACTGTGTTAAGTCGCGCCTTCACTGTGTTTGGTCCGGTACTGATGACGTAATTGCCATAGTAACAGGAAGGGCGGTGCAGCCGTACGTAGAAAACGTAAGTCTGTCAGCCGATATCCCGTTATATCAAATGGTGGAAGTTGTTTTTGTTATTCACTTATAATGTACATAAATTGGAATCTTAAAGTTTCTTAGCAATGGTTCACGAAATGTACTTTCTAAACTATTAGCTTTTTCACAGCCCGAGTTACGTATTACACAAACCAAGTGGTAGACAATTTTCTCATGCATCTCTATATACATAGAGGGCGCTGTTTCTCCCTCCCCAGCCTGTCCTTAGAACCTTGTTTATCACAGAGATGCGTTCATTGGTATCTATAACAATTAAAATGCAGCCTTGTCATTCTTTCAACCATCTTCTTCTTTAGGGGTCACCACAGTGGATCATCTGCCTTAGAAATTTGTTGTCCGCTCCAAGCAGAATTATTTTATTCTTTTCCCTACCACGTACTGCTCTATCCCTCGTACCCTTCTCTCGTCTTATTCTCTTGTCTCTAATTTGTTGTCCAGAGTACATGACCTGGTTGTCCCTCAGATAAGCTCACTTCAGACTTTTTATTGCCATCATAAATCATAGTAGATCACACTAGCAACTTGTTTTTCTTCTCTGTCTTCAGCTATTCTGCTGTCATAAATATCTCCTCATATATCCATTCATCTCCATCCCTTCCTCCTGGTCTGGTCTTTCCTCTTCACCTCTCTTGTGCGCTGGTTGCTGCTTTGGATTGTTGATCCCAGGAAGTGAGTCATCTGCAGAGCATCTGTTCCTCCCTGTGTCCATGTCATTATACTTGTAAATGAACAAATTTGAGCAGTACTTTAATAAAAAATAACCAACCTTCTCATAATTATGTAAATAAACTAAAAAAAGATAAGCTTTTAATTGGATGTAAAAAAACAACAACATTTATTATCAGATATAAACAGTACAAATGAAATCAAGATTTTAGGTTGACCATGTTAATAAAAATGTGCCTAGAAAGAGATATTGTCGACACTAAACCTTGCAATGACGCAATGCTGATGTGTGTTCTCTGCACTGGTGAGTGTGAATAAATGAAGTCTACATTCTAAATAAATTCCACAGGATATATTTTATCTTGAAATGTTTTTACTCGTCAGATTTCAAACTTTAATCTGGAGGCTTTGGTCATTTTCTTGGTGGAAAAGAAAACTGCGACTTAGACAAAGAAGCAAGCACTGGAGCGAATGAACACAATCTTAGTGGGTATTATTAAATACAAGAAATTCTAAAATGAGTTTGGTCAGTGCTGTGATGAGGCTACTGATTAATAGCATTAAGCTCCAGGACAGCTTCCCACACTGACGGCTCCAATCACCAAAACTGTCTTGCTGAAGCTTGCTGGGCTCTTGTTGATGGTCAAGTTCTTCATGCAGCCCACGTAGGGCTTCCTGGTGGCAACGCTGTCTGGGAGGAAGTCATCTGAGAAGAACAGGAAGTTGATTAGGAAATGAGTGACTTTGCTCCAAGGAGCTGCTGGCAGTGCTTTCTCACCTGGAGCTCCACCGATAAATATCGGCGCCCTTGTGTCTGTGGCGCGGGGGTTTACGGGGCCCACAACGTGTTTGATCTCAGAGTCCACATCCAGCTGGACAACGTTGGCATCCCGGATCACTGTGGGCACAATGATCAATGGACTACATTTATATAGAGGTTGATTTATACAGAAAACACTTTAGGAAAAGAAAAACTATTCAGTACAGAAAGTATTAGAAACATAGAGTTCCACTGGAATGGAACAAATGGAACAACAACCTGACAGATTCAGTTTTAAAATGATCTTCTCATTTCAATTTCAGTTCAGTTTATTTATGTAGCGTCTATTAACACATGTCAGCTCAAGGTACTTTACAAAGAGAAAAAAAGTTTCAGTCCAGTTATACAAACTGATCTTAGTTTCTCAAACAATGCATCTTATTATTTCTTTAATATTAGTTTTTAGGAGTGACCCATCCAGTGTCTGGATTCTGTCTGAGAATGTGTAGGGAGTGCTAAAATTAGGGCGATGGTGAGAGCTTACTATGCTTCTAAAGAATGTTTTTCTACTGATTATTGAGAAGGTTGCAAATATTATCTGACACTGTATTATTTAATAAAATGTGAAACACAAAATGCCAGGTATGTATAATTTTGGTTTTAACTGTAAAAGAACAATGACAAGTAAAAATCTGAAAAGTGTGGCATGCATTTCTGTTCAGCCCTCTGAGTCTTGCCATTTTTACAAGATGTAAATGTTGTGCTATTGAGTTCTGTCAGATATGATGGAAACTGTCCGTAAATATAAAGTTTTAACTTTTGCCACAGCGTCTCAATTGAAAACAAGATATTTTTCTTGTGTTTAAGGTAAAATAATCTGCCAGGGAAACTTCTACATTTTCATCAACATTAAGGAATTACTGACTTAAAATAAGCTCCTCTATCTTGCTGAAACGTTGTAAGTTAGTATTGACTTATTTTAATCCTACTAACATATTTGTACTAGAAACTAGGCAAAATATTTGGCGATATTTGGTGCTTTTGCAGGGTATGCAGTTGGCTGAACTGTATTTAGTTAAGGGGAACTGGAGTAAACAGCGTTGAATACAATTGCACATTTTGTTTCCTAAATACATAAAATATGAAACCAGGCATGATTCTTTTTCCACCTCATTGGACAGTCAGTCAACAACATACTTTTGAAGTTTATGCTTGCAGAGTAATAATTTGTGAAATTGCAAAGGGCCGTGAATAGTACTGTTACCCAGATCATCCATTTTCACCGTGCTGCCCTGTTGTGTGATTCTGACCTGTTATTCTGTGCCAGGAGCCGTCACACACACCGTGTCTCGGCGACACCTTCGTAGAGAACTCATGTTTTCCGTCATGAACAACAACAACCACCTGGGAGGAGAAAAAGGAAATAGTTTGACTGACTGGTCAGAAAGACTCTGTCCTATTCTCGTTATGCCTGCTAAGACTCACCGCTCCTTGATGGATGTACATTATGAAATAACCCCCTGCCGAGCGCACATGCAGTAGCACCGCTGAGGCCACACGAGGGCGCACCTCCACTGTTAACTCGAACCTCAGTCCCAGCTCAAAGGATTCATCTGAAGGAAGGAAGAATCACAGACATCATGTAACAGATGTTTTGGATATCTGTTCCTAATCTTATCTTTTTACCACACAGGCCCATAACTCTGGATGTTCAACATGTGTTATATTGGTCAGGCGGAGATGGAGATGTGATCAAAGCAACGTTTTCCCTGTCAGCAGTCTCCACCTCCCTCTTCTACTGAAACAATTTGTCTGCAGCTGCTAAAGATATGAGGTCATTTTACCTAGCTACACATTTTTCCATTACACACCGTTTGTGAGACACAGGGGAACTTATGCCCTGATGAACTAGCAACATAACAGATGGTCAGCTGAAATAATGTTCTGTATATTGGAAAATATCAGGTGGTTAAACTGTGGAGGATAAATGAACAAAATCAACGTCTAGGCAGCATCTAAATAGATCTAGAACATCATATTAGGCTGTTTAAAGCTGCAAGGAAACTTTTATAACAATAGTCTTTTTCATATACATTTGTTAAAACTGTCACTATGTTGTGAGACAGATAAATTGTGAAAAGAAATCAAGTTCCATTGCCTCAAGCTCCTCTGTGGTCCTACTGCCATCTGCAGAAATACACAGCTCAGTCAGAAACAACCAATCAGAGCCAGGTGGAGAGTCTTAGCGCTGTCAATCAATCCCATGTACATGCTGCTCAAGATTGCCAGTTTGCTACAGTTGTGCAAACTACAGGAACAACTTAACTGTTTATCCGTCATAATCAGTGGCCATGCTAACTAGCCTGAGCATTCACAGGAAACAAGCTGTTGGAAACCAGCTGTAGCATAGCAGAGAGCAAGGGGAAAGGTGTGAGCAGCATGTAGACAAGAGTGATTGACAGTGATAAGACCGTATTCCTGGCTCTCATTGGTTGTTTCTGACCAAGTGGTGTATTTCTGGAGAAAGCAGCAGAACCACAGAGGAGTCAGAGAAGCTTGAGTATTTTTACACTCAAACTATCAAGACAGTGATGGTTTTAACAAATACTGTATGTAAAAAAAACCCCAATAACATATTTTTAAGCGGCTTTAACTATAGCACTCGGACAATGCAACAATAGGCTGACAGGATGAGGGGAGGAGAGTGCAAGTAGTGGGCAGAGCTTTGGCAAAGGTTGGACTTGCTAGGTCGGGTTTGGAACCCGTTGGTAACTGAAGTTCCAACGGGTTCCAACCAAGTTTTATCTGATTTAACTTCAGACAGTGAGACAAAAAAAAGTTGTATGTGACATTTTATTTTCTGTATGTAAAATTCTGGTTTCAACTGTATATGTAGGAAAACTGCATTTGTGAAACGGCATACCCAAAACCACATATCCTCCCTCCTCTGAGAAGTAGGTTCCATCCTCAGAGAGTCCTTCAAAGCATGGACCGACCCCGAAACTCTCAGCCACAGAGGACAGCCTTCGTCCATCAAGTTGAAGGTTCTTCAAACAGCCAGTGAAGCTGTAAGCAGAGTTTCTCTGCAGCAAATACAAACACACTGGACCTTTATTTCCAAATCAGAGACACAAACTGCTAAAATGTTCATGTTAAGCACACAACAAAAAAGGGATCTTCCAGTAAGTTTTCTCTCTTTCCTCCAGCTCTAGAAGATGTTCTGTCTATATGATGTCCATTTCCAGGCAGGAAAGTGGAGAGGACAGAAGGGGCAGTGTATGAAGTTTTTCTTTTACTATCCATTGTCTCAATGTGGCTGCACTGATCATTACTTGATTCTGTTTAGCAAAAAGCTCAAAGTGATATTCCTAACTATTTATTTGCTAATGTTAACTTAGGTGTATAACTATAGTTACTTTACAGTGGAAAATTATTCATAATTTATTAATATTTTCACAGTTTGTGATGTTTTAACTGCAAAATTTGATTCGTTTTAAAAGGATTTTATGCAAATAACTAGAGGTAGTGAATAGAAATAGGACAAAGATAATACATGATCAACTAACAAAAAAAATCTGAAAAGTGTGGCATGCATTTGTATTTCTCCCCTCTGAGAATGCACTTTGTAGAACCACCTTTCTGACGCATTTCAGCTGCAAGTCTTGTGAAGTTCTACACATATAGTAACAAATATGCAAATTCTTCATAAAATAGCTCAACCTCTGTCCGATTGGCTGGAGATTATCTCAACAGCAACTTTCAAGCCTTGCGACAGATCTCAATTGGGTTCAGATATGGACTTTGACTGGATGTTTCAGTAAGTCCAACTTATTTGTGAAAAATTTTCCTATTTACAAATATTTACAAATATATTCAAAATTAAATGCTATTTGCGGAGCTGAAATATGTAGGTCAAATTTTACTTGACATGCTATAGGCTGACATTTGCAAAACAGCCAATTCAAAGGCACCATTTATTTTCCTTTGTGCTGACTGGCTGAGTCCCCAACAGTGGGGTTAAGATTGTAGATGTTAGCTTTTGCAGTAGCAGTAAGACAGTTTCCACTGTGCTTATTAATGCACATTCAGTGAGATTTGACATTTGAACAGTTAAAATAGGAAGTTAAAAGCATTTTGAGAGGAGTCCTCAAGTGTTAGCTACTTGTAGGCAGTTCTGGTCCCCAATGCCACTGCATACCTGCAGTACACTGTAACTCATACCTGAATATTCCTTTGTGCTTTTCCAGGAGGAACTCCTCCGACAAAGAGGGAGTCACTGACATGCCAGGCGACATTGTTTGCCTGAGCTACATCCTCAAACTCTGTCAGCCTGTCGATAGTTAGTCGCCCCATACTCCCATCACGGACACAAACAATCTGAAGCAAAAAAAAAACAAGTTATCAATTTGAAACACAAGAGAACATATGCCGCATACAAACATACAAGAAAAACTCACACTGTGAACTTACACTGTGCCATGCTCCATCATCATATTTCTCTTCACTTCTAATTTGAACTTTCTGGTCTCCCACACTGAAACTAAACACGAGTTTTCCATCAGCCACAAACAGAGCCATAAAGTTGTCCTCTTGGACATCTGATGCATAAAAGATGAGGCCGAAAGGTGACTCCATCTTCAGGGACAGAGACAAGTGACACCTGGAAGACGAAACATGGATCCCATTATGGATGTAGAAACAAAAGCATGCATGTACACAGCAAGCTTTGAGCAGACACCTGGCTTACTACGAGCAGGTTGTGGGCCTGACACACCTTTCAGACAGAGAGTCAGGGATTCCCTCATAGTGCTGCCTGCTGTTGGCAACGCCGCCATAGTGGAAGGCTTGGCGTGTTGATCTAGGTCTGGGGGAGAGGTGGCAAGACTGGATATTTGGCTCTGATGACTCCAGATTAGAGCTGGGCAGTTCTGGAAGATGACTGGACTTATCTCTGGCAACCTGTGAAAGCATTGTTGGGTAAGAATTGATCCTTCTAGGGTTCACTATGGGCAGGAATAGATTCCCAATGATCTCAAGTAGATATGTCTGCAGATGAAGCAAGTGTTTCCAAAGGATAAAGGCAACACCTGTTTGAACGAACAACAACAGCATGTCATTGCAGGCATTTTGGAAGGACCACGTCTGATTGGATGAAATTAACGTCTTTCGTTGGACTTTTTCTTTGTTTAAAACATTGCTACCTTACATCTCTGACAACAGACTTTCATTTATTTATTTAGTTTCGTGAGGTTGCTGTTGTAACCTGGGGTATCGGAAGACTTTTAATTCAAGTTCAAAATCAGTTTTGGTTACTGAAGTAATGTTAAATTGACATAATTAGTTAAAACAAATAATGAAGAAATAAAACTAAAATCATAATTCAAAACATAATGTTACTTAAACAGGCCCTGACACAAAGGATTGAACCTATGATTTCTTATTTTCTTGTTCAACCTTTTGATCCGGTCACCAGCGATGACAGATTTCTGTCAGATTCTGTAAGATTTCTGCTGGAACTAACCAATCATATTTTGCGCTGTAGAAACGCCCGTTTCGAGTCTGCAGAGAACTCGCTCTCATTGATCTAGGCAGCTGACTGAGCAGAAGATGAGGAGCAGACATGACCTAACCGACCTGCTGTGTTTGTGTTACCTTTTGAGACTGGCTCTGTTTGGCTTTAGAAGACCCCCTGGGGTGAGACATCAGTGCAGCGGGAGGTTCCTGTACTGGACAATTCTCCAGGGAAGCATTCACCTTCTCGGTGTACTTCTGGAAGTCCTCACCCTCAATGTCTCGGTCTTGTCTACAGATACAGAGTGAGAGGGAAAGAATACAAATTGCATTAAAACATAGCAAAAACTCTTCATTCTCATGGTTCTTATGGAACAGAAGGAGGCCTGTGGAGCCAGATGGATGTGTGTTCACAGCGTGGTGGAGACTTACCTGCTGATGTACGCATGGCTGATGCAACCAGTGAAGTTCTTTAAGCTGCTGCTTGGAGAGCCTCCATAGTAAAAGGTCTTTATGGGAGAATCGGAGGAGGACTTTGCAGCTGATGGTGATCGCTTTAACTCCTTTTTGTCTTTGTCATCCACTAGCAGTAAATTCCTAAGGTGAAGCAGAGTGAGGTAATTAGAAACCTTTGCTTCAGTGCTGCATTATTTAACTTTTACAATTTTATTTTTACATATTTGTTGAAATTGTCACTATGGTTTGACAGAAACAAATCTGTTAAAAAATGGCGCTCCTCTGCCTTATCCCAGTGCTAAATGGAAACAAACAATCAGAGTCAGGAGGAGGGTTTTAGCGCTGTCAATCACCCTCTGCTCACCTCCCCCTCTTACTCCACCCCATGCTCTCTGCTACCCTGTAGTTAGCATAGCCTCTTATGCATGCTCAGGCTGGTTATGGTGGCCACATATGATGCAGGATAAACAGTTTTCCTGTAGCGGTAAATAGTTTCTCCACCATTAGCACATTTTAGCAGCGAGTGCATGAAATTGATTGACAGTTCTAAGACATTCTTCCTGGCTCTGAATGGTGGTTTGTTAAACTAAACTGTATGACAAATTGAAAAATTAGGAAAAAACAAAAACAAGAAAATGTAACTATAGCTGCATTAAACTGAAATGAATGTTAGATATCTCAGAATAATAGGTTTTCATATTCTTTCATTGTTTTCAGAAAATCACCTCCTCCAGCACTTCCTGAAAATCTAAAAGACCATCTTGAAAAGTGATCACAATAGAAAAACACCAAAAAGCTTAAAGATATGCTTGATTTATATTTTCAACATAAGGCAGCTTCCCTCTGGTTGTCGGCTTGAACAGAGCATTTCTGTACAAATGCATTTAACAGTTGCGAAAAGCTGTTCTGTTTGGGTTCGTCATGGTAACCCAGTGGTCTTTCATCCCAGCCATCCTTCTCCTAATAAATAAAAACATCATTTGAAATTTCCTACCTCTGCTTGTTCACTGAAGCCAGTAAGAAGTGAGTCCTTCCGTCATTGTACTGCTTCTTCTGTGATTTGACCTTTGACCCTCTGTGGTTCAGTGTGACCGCTCCGTTCTCCAGGGCGATGCTGAACTCATCAGACTGAGGAGGAATGTCTGCCAGTTAGTCAGGCAGCAGAACTTGTTTCCTTAATACTCATCAGATGTGATGCATTAAAAAAAAAAAAAAAAAAATCATTCAACAACATTACTTTATAATATTTTGCAGTGTTTTTCTGCCATGGACAACCTGCTCCCAGAATTATATGGGTGATAAAACTCAGATTGATCATTACTTTGGAAGGTAATGTCACTTTCACAGAATTTTAAGGGTGTCAGAAAATGAGAGAAAAATGTGACATGGAAATGTAGAAGTTTGTGAGGGGGTGTAAGATGTTCTTACCCCTTGAGCGTGGTAGAACAGCAGTCCGCTGGGCTGCAGTGTTCTGAAGTTAAGCCCTCCTTCGAAGTTGTCGAAGGGTGAGATTTTTGCGGTGGATCCCAGGTAGCTGTAGCCACTGAACGAAGCTTCGCGGGACATCTGGCACAGAAACACACACTGCAGTTTCAGAAACCCTTCATTTCTCAGACAGAACATTTAGAGGCTATTAAGAAATCGCTTATTTGACTCTGACCACGCCTCCTCCACTCAGCTCCTCCTATAAGCGCAGTTAGTATAAGCTACTTCTCAATCCTAAGAATGATTGTTAACGGCATCATAAAGACGAATTGTTGAGATGACATGCTAAAGGGAGAGTGTTGGAAAGAGTAGGAGCTTCTTAACGAGACAGTAGACAATTTCAAGTCAAAAGTCAAATTTCTTTTGAGTTGTTTTCGATATGTGCAGCTTTTTCATTGCGGCTGAAGGTAACACAAGCTGCATTTCCATTGACATATAATTCCTAAACTAGAATTCTGAAAATAAATTAGCTTTATGGGAAAAAACAATTTGGACAAAAAACTCTCGGTTTAAAATAAAAAATTTTGGTCGGCAGGATGAGGTGGTTTTTTTGGCCGTATCGAAATTTGTGTATTTCACAAAACTGCAATTGAAACTTTTTATGTGTGAGTCATATGATCAACAACAGGATGTTACTACTGGTGGAAAAGACGAAGAAGACAACAGGAAGTGGTGGGAGAAAGATGACACAGCAAGTTTTTTAATGCCTTATTGTATGTACAAACTTATTCACATGTGATTTTAATCGTGTTTCTTATTTAACGGCAACACCGCAATTGCCAATTTTTTTTTGAAAAATTTCAGAATATTGGAAAAGCTTTATGTATTTTTGTAATAGAAACACAGTCACAGTTACTTTATTGTGCCATAAAATGGCACTTTGTTCTTGGAAAATAAATAATACTGCCCCTTTCACATCAGGGCCAGTAAAAGTGGCACCGGTGTTTTTGTGATAAATTACCTTGTTTTAATGTCAGATCATTTATCTTTCTCTCAATAAATGTACTTGAATTAGAAGTGTCTGAATAAACTACTTTTACAAAAATTGGATTTATTTTAGGGCTAATTTTACATGGTTACCAGGGATGCCAGAAAAGTAAACATTAGCTTCTAAAAGAACCCACTTGCAAACCCACAGACAATGCAACAAAACATGTCAAGAAACATCATGTTCTAATTATTATTATTATTATTAATTATTATTATTATTATTATTATTATTATTATTATTTTCTTCATACTTTTATTCAGTGTTTAATAATCTTTAAATTGGTTTAGCAAAAATGCTGCCTCATGCCTTCTGATTTTAATTGGCAATTGGCTTTTTTTTCTTGGGGGAAATTTGTCCATTTTGAACTTGCTATGCTAGCTGGAGGAGTAAAGTAACTTGATAAATTTGACTGGCAGCCAATCAGAAAGATGAACATGGCATTTTAACTTATATTTTGTGATATTGATTGTAAAACAGACTATATTTTATTATACAAAATACACTCAAAAATGCATTAGATTAATTTTTCTGTTATTTTTATTTTTTCTCAACTTCACTCCAGCTTTCTGAGACCCTCCTACGGCCCTCTTTGAAATACACTCTCTTAGTCCCTGGCTTAAATGTGCTTCGGATAACTGCCAGAGATAAGCACTCTGTCCATCGAGTGTAGGAGTGTGAGTTAGTAAATTGGGCTCTTACAACCAACTCCTCAGGGCAGCCGCTGCTGATCCCAATGGTACCAGGCTCCTCCAGCAGGTTAAAGTCTTTTTTCTGGAACAGGAATCCTTTGACACAACCCTTCAGGCCAACCACAGAAGACAGCTCCGGCCTGTGTGGATACATCTTGTTAAATCATTTCCTTTGTGAAACTACAGACGTTCAACTTCTTATCAACAGTGTTTCTTTGGTTGCAGGTCTACTTAGCGACTCACCTGGATTTGAGGATGCTGGAGGGAGCTCCACCGATGTAGATATCTGAGAAAGGCAGGGGGGTTTGGGGATTCTCGACAGTTTTAACAAGGGTCTTGTCCACCAGTAGAATAACTTTCTTAAACATATGGTAGATCACTGACACCTGTTAAACAGAGATGGTTGTAACAATATTTTTGGATCACAGGAACATTATTAAAACAAAAGAGAAAAAACAAGATGATCTACCTCGTGGTACTTTGCATCGTTTATTTGAAATTTAGGTGAGTTATTCTCCAGAAGTTTTGGTCCGTTGCTGAAGCTAAAGTCGTATGTTAGGCGCAGGAAGCCATTCTTTATCTCTAAAAGGAAAAAATTTTTCTGGAAAGAAAGAAAGAACATTTTTCAGGACTCAAATATTTTAAATCATGTTTACCTAATGGAAATTAACTTTTCCAAAAAGCAGCAATACGGACGCTTACAAGTCTGTCTTTCATTATCAAGACCAGCAGAAGGTCTTCAATATGACACTAGACTGACCTCAACAATCTTTTATTCCACTGGTTATTGATCTAAGATTACCACACCGAATGGTGTTTATCACTAAGAAACACAATAAATAAAAAAAAAGCTTATTTAGGTGCAAATCATCCATCCATCCATCCATCCATCCATCCATCCATCCATCCATCCATCCATCCATCCATCCATCCATCCATCCATCCATCGTTTATAGCCACTTGTCCTCCTTCAGGAAGTCATTACAACATGGCTCCTCTATTAACCCTTTGACAATTTTTTCACCAGCTCTGCACTCAGAAGGGGACTGCTGGAGACAGACCCCAGCCCCGTGTAAACCCTACATGGATTAGCGGGATAGACAATGAATGGATGGATTGATTGCTGCAATGTGAAATAAAAGCTTTAAAGTTGCTGCATTGAAGTTGGATACTCCATCTGGTTCAAGTAGAGATAACAGCTCAGAAGACGGGCAAAACTGAAGCAAGCGGTTCCGTTTCAGACGTACCCCGTTGACCATGAGGAAAATGGTGCAGTTGTTTGTGATCGTTCGTACAGAAATATCAAATCTTATGACTTGACCAAACTTGGCTCTCCTCTCAATGTTACTGACGAGTCCGTAGCCCGTTCCATCAAACAGATAGCTGGCAATGCGACTCTGGGAGAACGCCAACTTGTACCTGACAACAGAGAACGTGTGATCAGGACCTGAACATGATTTTACACCATATGAGTGTTTTTAGATTCTGTACAACTGGAAGCAAAAATACAACAAAAATACGATGTGGGAAAATTGCCATATTCATATGATTTTAAAATGCTTTTAAAATGCATGAAGTTTAATTATCTACTTTTCATCTATGAAAGCAATCTCTGTGTGACTAACCCAGAGTCACTGACTCCTAAATCTGTCCCTGCAGGAAGAGATAAAGCCCTAAAAACTTGCAGCTGTGTTTGCAGAGAAAAGTGGTTCTATATTGACCTGAATGCAAATGCACAACTAATTTTAGATGTTTATATGTCAAACATTTTGAAATCCATGCATCCTACTCCTTCCATTTCACAGGTCTACGCTGCTTTGTGTTGGACTATCACTTTAAATCCACATGAAACACCTTGAGTCAATTGCAGCAACATAAGGAGAGTGGATCCTCTCTGGAGGAGCTGTAATGAATACCTGGGGCAGGGAGGAGAAGCAGCTATATTTAAAAAGTGAGTCTCTTTGAAGTTGTACAGACTGATGACATCGTTGTTGAGAGAAGCCAACTCGATACAGCCCACAAACGGGGCCAGGCTCAGAGGAGGAGGCAGCTAGTTTAGAGATAAAAATAAATAAAAAAATAACATTTGTCAACATTCAGGAAAGGCTGGGATTACAGGAGGATTAGGATTAAACTCACTACCTTGATGTCTGGTGGGACACCTCCGATGAAGAACACCAGATTCTTGGGGTCGATATCAAACAGTGAGTCTGCGATGGGAGCTTCACCTTTCTGGATGAATTTCTGCTCATCTGTGGAGCCCTGACTGGGAATAGTCAGGAAGACTTTTCCATGCCTCCCCAACCTGCAAGAAGAAAAGCATCTGATATTCATAATTCATAGAAGTAGTCTGATGTGTTCTCTGAAACGACCATGTTAGGTTTTACTGTAAACCATTTTTGCTACAAACTACCACAAGTTTTGCATGACTTGAACATGTGTGGTCCTATAGTGCCAATCCCCCAATTACAGCTGCAGTATGTAACTTTTATGAAAGATATGTTTTTTTGCGTATTTATTAGAACTGTCACTATGTTGTGACTGTATGAGACAGAGAAAAGATAAAAAGATAAAAAAGATGAAAAGATAAATCTCCTCCTTCTTGTGCTAGTATTGATGTCTGAAGAAATACATCGCTTCAAAAGCAACCAATCAGAGCAAGGAGGAGGGTCTTAGTGCTGTCAATCAATTTCAAGTACTTACTACTCATTGTGCTAATGGCGGAGGAACAACTCCGGTACGGGAAAACCATTTATCTACCATTATCAGTGGCTATGCTAACTAGCCTGAGCATTCACAACACACTCTCTTATCAGCATAGCAGAGAGAAAAGGGGCAATGGGAGGTAGAAACAAGCAGTCCTGGCTCTGATTGGTTGTTTCTAGTAAACACTGGGAGAAGGCACAGATTATCTGTCTCATAGCAAACTGTCACAACATGATGACAGTTTCAACAAATATTTAAAAAGTGTTTTTTTTAAAATAAAAGTTACATACTGCAGCTTTAATGAAATCGAAGAAAATAAGCTTCACATTAAACTGATTGAATTTCTTCAACATGATTTTTGTGACAAATATAAATGCTAACTGCCAGAGAGTATTAATGATAGCTAAAGATTCTGTAGTAAATGCTTTGAGTTTCCTCTTGAAGGTCCTTTACCTTTCTATTTTGATATAGTTAAAGACAGCTGGCCACTGACTGACAGGCTTGGAGGTCAGAGGGATTTCCACATCGTCTCTCCCAAGGTTGTACACAAACACAAGTTTGTCATTCTTGATGGCCAAACCCAGGTAGTCCTTCCTGCCCTGAAAGCAGAAACAGAGTTTATTTACCACTGTGAGTTTTTACATGGCTTTACCATCTTATATCAAGTTGGGAAAGATCATTTTAATTCTGTATTTTACTTATTTTAAATATCTGACTGATGTGCGCATACCATTAAGGTTTATGCACGGGCTATTATTCCAAATAATACGAAATTGAACAGACAACTGCATGGAACACAGAAGATTCCCGGAAAAACCACACTGACTGGCTGAGCGTTTGAACAGTCATGGAGATAAAGAGACAAACTCCAAGTTGAACGGACACAATTGCACTTTTGTCTCAGGCGTCTCCTGGAAACCCTCATTCTGGTCCAACTGGTTTGCTTCAAAGCTTTTCACACTAACTGCCAAGATTACAACAAATGCTCCCCATCTCTTCGCTGCTGTCTCTCTTTGCCATGACCACCGGCTCCAAGTCAGGGTAAACAACTTTTCTCAAACCCTAAAAAATGCAATCTGCCTGGATTCCTCACACTTCTGTCTCCCAAATACAGGATGAAGCGGTCCTCTATGGGGTCTTTGTCTGGGTCCACCCTCATGAACAGGTTGATGGATGTCACAGTCTTCAGCTCCTCCGGGTTGCTGGGCGGATGAACCTCAACTGAAGACCGTCCATTAAACTTCATGGACACCTGAACCTGAAGCCAAATGAAAACCATGTGTTAGAGCTTCTTGTAATATGAACACTTTATACCCTAACCCACTAGAAAGAAACTAAGAAAAGAAGTAGAAGTGGATAACTGTAGTCACAGGAGTCCTGTGACTGAAGTTAAAGCTGAATTTTGTCCTCTGAGCCATTTTTCTAGACCTGAGCAAATGCATGCTTTCTAGAATTTAAAAGCAAGTGACCACAAAAAAAAACAATAAAAAAACAACATGTACATAAATACAGGAACCCTTTGCATCATAATTGCTTCCTGTGATCAAGGTGGTGTGGAGGTGTTCTGCTGCTGCAGGAATTCAAACATTCATACTGTTGTCAGGACACATGAGAGCGTGCAGCACTGTCTCTATGAGAAACAACAACAAAAACACCTGAGCAGCAGTCAAGGTGTTGCCAGGGCAACAAAGGGTGGCATATTCTTTGCTGTTTTGTTTTCCTTTTGGTTAATGTGATATGAGATCATTTTTATGTGCCCAGCAGATATATCAACTTTCTGCAGCAGCTTTATGTACTAGGATAATTGAATATTTGTGGTGAGCAAACAAAAATAACAGTTTTGGTGCAAAAGGAAAAATAAATAAATAAAAGAAACACTTCTCCAAACATTCTCTTACCCTTGCAGAATGAGTTTTACATCTTGGACTATTTGAAACGCATATCTCTGTCCAAACTCATCAACATTTTCAGACTTGTGTTTATTCTGTTTGTCAATGTTCATTTATATTTGTCTTATGATAAAAGAAAAATAGTTGGGAGACGCTGCTTTCAGTAGTTGTTCTGAATGATTTAAAAGTTTTGTACAATGTTTGTTCACAATCATCAAATCACACATATCACTACATACTGAAAATTTTATATGTCTGAACATAATAAACATAGACAAATAGAGATGATTAAGCCCTGCTGGGACTTTAACTGGAACTGAATGATTTGGTCAGATCAAACAAGACGACTTTTCTCCAGGTTAAATTTGGCATAAACAAAGGATAGCATGTAGAAAGGCACCTAGTATCCACTGCCAGTAAATGTAGTCTTTATTTTTTCAATCACTGAATATTTGAATTCAAATTCAAGGTGGGATTTTCTAATATTATCCAGAGATTATTTTACTGCAGTGGAGTAATATGGCTCAGTCAAGTGAATGGATCGAGGTTACCAAGTAGATCCGATGTTCTTCACTGTGACTGTGAAGTGGTTTGCAGTCAAACATAAATGTAACAAACTAACTTTCTTAGCCACACTTCTGGCTTGAGCGATGAGCTCTCTGATCCTCAGGATGTTGGTGGTCACGTTGTTCACAGGCTTCTTCTCTTCAACCACCTTCAGCTTGTCCAGCAGCTCAGGAACAAGCACATTCAGGTTTTCCACTGCAGGACAGATCCAGGAACATGAGCAGAAATGAGCTTATGATTTTTTTATTTTTACTGTTTTCACAACTTTCACACAGAAACAGTTTTAAACAGAAACTTTTCACCTGCTTCCCCGGCAGATGCAACAGCATTTTCATACGCAGCAGCAGAGTACTCGTTGTTTCTCATGTTGTGAGCCCACTGCTGCACTTTGGTGTTGATGGGAGTGACCGCCTCAAGCACCTCTGCTGAGCGGTTCAGAGTCTCTTCTGCTACTTCCAAGGAAAAGTTCAGACGCTGCGGAGTTCTGTCTGAAAACGGTTGACGAGAAACAGAAAAACAAAGAACTCAACTCAGTCAGTGAATATTTCACTTTGATGAATTAGGACTTTTGGCGGTTAAAAACTGATTCAGACATGCTTAATAAAAGTATGACAATTTGAAATACAGAAAAGAGACAGTTTAGTTTTGTACATCGGATTCTGTTAAAGGGGCAGAATTCTGTATTTTTGAGGGTTTTGTAGCACAGCACTACATTATCTTTAGTTGTTATGAAATGTTGTATATATCAAATATGACTCAAAAGAAATTTTACTTTTTAATTTAACACCTTAAAATTGGGCCTCTGTGGCTTTAAAAACTCCTGGTCACAACGTTTTTACCAGGGTTCCACTGGAAAGTAGCTCCTATAATGAGTTTGCTAATTGTTGCTGGCTAGTCTGAAGGAGGGAGATCAAAGGGGAGGATAATTCTGTGAGGCAGAAGCCTGGAAACTGAGGAGGAGCTGCATCTCAAAGGCGAAGATTGGTCCACCCAGGCGTTTTGCACAGCTGAATGGTTGTCATGGAAATCAGAGGATTTTTTAAACATGCACAAAAGAATCAAGGCAACATCCAGGTATGTTTGTGATGAGGGAACAACATTATATCATAATAAAGCATTCTACTAGTACCCCAAACACTTGAACAAAGACATCCAGACATATTCTTACCTGTCTGAATCACCCGGATGTCTTTCGCTATCTCTTCAAGTTTTTTCTGATTTTTTTCCATGGTCCTCTGTGTCTCCTCGATATATAGCACAACGTCAGCCACTTTCGTATCTACCTCTGTTAAAGAATAACAAGTTGAGCAGCAGAAGCACACCACACAGTACAGACAGTGAAGGTGCTGGACACTTGGATTTTTCCTACCATGCTGTTCTGATCTCAGTGTAACAGATTGCAGGAAGGCATTTTCACTCTGTGTCACCAGATATCCAAGCTGGGTTTTAATCGCGCCAATGGCCTAAAACACAAAAGAAAATTGTCACTAAAGTCACACTGACTCGCAAAGGTAGAACACTCTGGAAGGCAAACAGTGATGGGCAGCATACGTCTTCTGCTCTTTGAGATAAGTTGAGCGTGGTGAGGGAAGTGATGTTGGCATCGTCGATGTATTTCACTATGTTGTTATAGACGTTGGCAGCACTTATTGCTCTCTGAACAAAACCATTGGCATCGCCTTCTTTCAGATCCCTGGACAAGATAGATTTATAAATCATTTAAAGTGAATAGAAAAGTAGAAAAAAACAATTCACTTGGGAAGCACAGACAGTTATACTCCCCACAGTCCTACACTGTCACTGTCACATGACCAAAAACCACATGACCAACTCCTCCCTGTTCCCCCCAGAAACAAAACGCAACAAGATGGAAATAAATATCAATTGTTAATATTGGTTGGTTTTGCTCAGGATAGTTGAGGAGTGGTGCATTTCTTCAGACGGCAATAACAGCTCAGGTTTGATCTTTTCACAGATTATTTGTCTCATAAACTGTCATGACATGGTGATAGTTTTAACATATACATAAATACTTTTTTAAATAAAAGCTAAAACATCCAAATTGCAAAAGAGCTGCATTGCTAAATAAATAAAGAAGAAAACAGACTCCTTTCATTATCACAAAAACGTCTCCACACGGGAAAACTACTTGCTGTTTCAGTAACATGATGTGTGTGTGTACAGAGGGAATGTCTGGTTGCAGAGGTTTCTCACTCCTCCAGCTCGTAGGCCAGCCTCTCCAGCTCCGCAGCGTGATCATCGGCCTTCTGGACCAGCTCTCTGTCCACCTGCGACAGACGCTCCGTCTTCTCAGTCAGCTTCTGGCTGGCGCCGTCGATCTCGGCGTGGTACTCTGTCACATTCTGCAGAGGTTAACAACACAGCTCAAGCCAGATATTTACACTGTACAGAAAGAAGCATTTTGGGGGCTATCTGACACCAAAGCAGACTCCAGCGTTCCTGTTTCAGGTCAATTAGGATCAATAAATTCCAGAATAATGAGAGAGAATTTTTTTTAACCTCAAACTTTAACAGATAATTTAACAAAGAACCAAGGAAATGTACGTTAACTTCTAACTTGAGTCAGGTTCTTTCCAGTTTGTTGGAATTTGGGACCATTCCTCCTGACAGAACTGGGTCAGATTTGTACCTCACTTGCTCAAACACACATTTTCATATCTGCCTTCAAGCTTGTCAATTGGACAGAAGTCATGGCTTTGTGATGAACAGGCCTAAAGATTAGCCACTTACTTATTTGAATCTATGCTGAAGGTCATTGAACATTAGGAGAAGCCAGTTGGGACCAATTTACACTGATTGGCTGATGTCTCAAGGAGATGCCCTAATATTTCCACAAAATACTCTTTAATTATGGAGTGCTATTTTATGAAGCGCTCCAGTCGTCACTCTCCTTTGTATGAATGGATTGCACTTGATAACTAAACATAAAATCACAGTTGGCTCTTTGCAGGTCAATATTGAGCAGACAATTGTGCTGTTGTAATTTTTAACAAAGCTGAAGTTAAAAGAACAACAGCAACAAAATGTGAAAAAAGTGTTTAATTATCACTATGTAGAAAAAGCTGTTTCATTTTTAGCTGTCCAACATCTTACCTGCGCCATAGCGTCCACCTCAGCCACCATCCTCTCGGCGTCGGAGATGAAGGCTCTGCTGGTCTCCAGTGTGCCGTTGATGGCCAGCTGGTCCTCTGTCAGCCTCTGCTGTTTTGTCTGGAGACAGAAAAACAACACTGGGGTCATTTAGAATTATTATATGTTGATGCTGGGTGGGGTTGTCCTGTTTGTTAAATTGAAAAATTACTTTTTTAAAGCTCTGGGTATTTTACCTGAATAGATAAATGTGTTTCCAAAAACAGAGTAAAGACTGCTTAATATCATATGTCAGGAAATATTAAATGGTTTCCTTAATAATGTGAATAGGACTATATATAAGATCAGAGAGAGAAACTTGAAGAAAAAGTCGGAGGCGAGGCAGAGATGGTTTAGTCGTGCAGAGGACTCAAACTGGACATAGTGCTCACTTTGTACAGTTAAACTTATTGGTTGATGTCTCCCTAATATTTCCTCAAAATGGTCTTTCATTATGAGGCCATTATGAAAGAACATTGTCATCATTATGGCATCGGACGTTAAATGTGAAGATGCCAGAAGGGAGTAGATGAGGAAGGTGACAGAATTCCTGGGCGTAGTGATGAAGAACATGAAGGAGTCTGTTGTGACAGAGGAAGATGTTTGGGACATGACTGGATGGAAACAGATGATCCACTGTGGGAGGCAGAAAGAAGAAGTTGGGGTTATGTCAGAAGCCTCAGAGCGATCTGTGGGGTTTATTGCACATTCAGTCTGATGTTTTTCAACTAAAAAAGAAAAAGAAAACAAAATGTAAAATCCATCCCCACATTCCAGACGTCCCATTGGAATCTGGTTAGAAAGACACAAAACGGTCAGAAACAAAATTCTCATTTCTAAAATTCAACAGGTATTATTTCCAGTATTCAATTTACTATCAAAGGAAATGATCTCCTTTGGTTTCTGCCTTGGATGTGGTTCCTGTGCAGTAATTCTTCCTTGGTCTCCTGAGCTGCAAATGTTCAGAGGCATGCACCCTGTGAAGCGTCCATGCAGGCTTTTAATTTGAAATGTGGTTAACTGGAACATTTTAAAGCCAGAAACAAGAACTAGCTGTAGATGTTAGTGAACGGGGAGAGATTTTATCCTCCTGATGTTTGGTTGTCGCAGTAATCTGGGAGTTCTAATGAATCTGTTTTCCTTTATCTTGATTTAGTCTAAACAAAAATAATAAGAAAAAAAAATTAAGATATCCTTATTTGTAACTTGGAGGACTCCAAACCATTAACTGGTACTGTTTTAATTTGAAATCCCCCCCACAAAGAAGAAATATGTCTGTCCAAATAAGTTACTGTACTGTGGGAATCTAAAGTTATTCTCATGTGGAGATGATTTCATGGGAGCAAGCGCTGCCTCTCCCCCTTTTAATGTAATGTTCCCAAACTCCCACAGATGGTTTCGCGTTTCTGTTCTCACCGCTTAAAAACACGAGGACCAGACCGCCCAAACATGCGTGACCGAGTCCAAAATCGAGATAAGAATCACCTGGAGCGGCTTCACGTTGGAACCTTTTCTAACGGCGGGGTCATGGGGAACTAATTCCATCAGCGCATTCTGATCAAAAAGTAACAAGAAAGTGTGGTTCCAAGAGCACAATGGTGGGGAAATCACCTCTTTCCTCTGGAATTTGAGGAGGCTGCCTCTGTTCTTGTCCTCTGCTTCCTGCACGGTGCCGGCTGCGCTCTGCAGAAAGTCCCGGGCCTCAGAGAGTCTGGAGGAGAATCGGGACAGGATCTCCTGGACGGACGGGACTCGGCCCTGTGAGATCATCAGCTTCTTCTCTGACTGACGGACGCGCGTCAGCACTGGAAACAAGAATCAAATGTTGATTCGTTACGACAGGAGGTGCTAATGATCTCATAGCTTTGAATTTCACAGGCACTGTGTGTTTTCATAACAAGCTGTTGAGACCGGGGAGCCAAAGGGACGTGGCTTAGACCATGCAACATTCACCTGAGCAACGGGAAACATGACGGCTTTCCTGAGGGACAAATATGATTTAGGCCATAAAAACTGTCCTGCAGTTTTTAGATGTGCCACAGGTACAAAACACTGGAATGAAATGGCTTCATTACCTCCTTATTGTGTTGATCAGATCTCCAGAGTCCTGCTAATGACCCAATTATTCTATTCAGGTGGTGCAGCAGAGGCACATCTAAAAGTTGTAGGGCCGTGGCCCTCCGGGACTGGAGTTGGACAGCTGTGATTTAGGCGTTACTAATTACATCAACCAGCGTTGACAGACAACCTTCAATCTGAGCAATGTTCATCAAGCGCAATTTATCAATTAATAAATAAATGTAAAGACATTAACCAGTATTTTACACTGTTCGTTGCTTCTGCACCATTAGAATAGTTTCATTGTGAAAATAAAAATCTTAGCATTTATTTTGAAGCTATGTTCACAGAGCAGCTTTTGATGCTCAGTACAGATTTTTAGCTGAAATCTGATTTTTTTGTGTGTGTTGTCGTTGATACTACTAATTTAATGTGACATCAGTCAGACTGCTGTGAGAACAGTTTACAACCCCAAAGCAACCTGCATGCACAGAGGAACAATGTAGACGTCCCACAGCAGCGCACTGATTACAGAAGTAATAACAGGCAGAATGGGAATGGATCAATTTTAAAGTCATTCCACAAGAAGAGTCGACAGCACTGTTGCAAGATCATAACAAAAAAGGAAGCTACTGAAAAGAAAGCACAACTAATAGCAATGCCAGTTTATGGAGAACTGAGTGCAGCTCCTGTAGAGAGTTCAGTTTGGATGTGTAGTCGGAACCAGGACTGGTGGGATGTGATGTGATGAGCTTCATTGACACACATTTCTTTCTAAGTTCAGAATTTTAAGAATTACAATTTCAGCCTTTGCTTGTATCTAGTTGCACCATGTCGAACTTCTGCTGATGCAGAATTATGATCCACGTATCACATCCACGATGTAAACGTTGGATGAAATGCTACATGACCATTCTAACTACAGATTTTGAAAACAATTATTACCACATATGGCATTGGGAAAGGTCAGAATTTGTTTTTGACCTGAGCTGTTTTTCTTACACCTTAACCTTTGAGGTAACAGTGATATAAATGACAAAAAGATATATTTCTGAGTCTCATATTCATATTTTAAAGTCTCAGTATGAGTTTATCTTCCCTCTGTTTGACTGGGAAGTTACCCAGGACAGAACAGGATCTGGTTCAATAAATGAACCAATGCTGAGCAGAACCAATCACGGCTCAGCTTGAGGAAGTCATCACTGTATATGTGTAGAATCCTGCTTTGCAACAAATAAATTGTTTTCCTCACAGTCGTGAGCTTCGCTTGTTTCGTCCGTGGCGATGGGTTCCCGTGGCGACAAGTCGAGCTGTCTCATCCATGACACCATTTCCTGTGCGACCTCTGTGCTATGCCTGACAGTCTCTGGATCCATCTCCTGCTGGACGTTGTACAGTTCCCAGTCGTGGATCATATCTGTGGACACACACACACGCACACACACATGGGCTCCAATAAGAACTCTATGGGCCTTGGTCTAATCAAGTTAACAGATATTCTAGCACCTGCAAAGGAAGTTATTAGACACTTTTATTTCAATATTTGTCTGTACAGCCTGCGTTTCATTTTGAACTTCATGATTTACAGAAAATCCCCCAAAATTCAAACTTGTACAGTTTAAATCAGAACAATGATGGATGTTAACCTTTGGCTAGAGCAGCATCAAATACAACAACAAAAGAACAGGATTTATTTCTCCTCAGTTGGTTGGCAGACTGCTGTTCAGTCTGCTTTTACACATTCATAGGTGGTGATATCTTCAACATGTCCTTTTTCTTTTCATATCATTGTTTATCACCTGAAAGTTCAGTTTGTATGAAAGCTCCACTAGTTAAACATGTTTTTCTCATCCTCCAAAACTGCCAGAATATCTGGAGACTGAACAGCCCGTGTTGGTACCTTCGATGCGTTTGTTGAGATCTGTGAGGTTGGTGTCGAGCTGCTCAGCCACAGCCAACATGTCCACCGTCTCGGTTTCCAACTGAACCCCCTGTCTGTTCATGTGGCTCTCCTGAACACAAACACAAACACACAGCAGATTCTACAGGAGCCCAGTATGTCAATTCATGTCTTTTTTACATGTCTTGTAAAAAACTGGATTTGAGTTTTTTTTATATATATGTATTTACAATATTTGGACAGTGCCATCTACTAATTATCAAACAACTCTTCTTCTGCACTGAGCCACAGATGCCGTCAGATTGCCTTTTGTTTTTGACCAACAGAAGACAAAGACTTTACTAACCGACTCTCTGAGCGCGTTGATGTCCACCACCACAGCGTCTGCAGCCTTGTCCAGCTCACCAGTCTTTCCTTCCATTACAGACGACTTATTCCTCCAGACTTCAAACTGCCTCTGAAAGGAAAGCAGTGAAGCTTCTTTAATCCAAAATGTTCCAGAAAGTTAAAAATGGAGAAAAGTCATTGTGCTGTGAAAAAGGTTTAAAACGATGTTAAGACATAATTAGTTTGACTGCCGTCCCCAAAAGTGGGAGTAAAAACTTTCCCTCTTTGGGGAGAACACAAAGTCTTTGCAATAATTTACATTGTTTATGTCTAAAAGTTCACAGATTGCTATAATCTTTCCAAATAAACTGTTGTCTAAATATATACTCAGCAAAAATGGAGCCATAAAAACACCCAATAAGAGCCACATGGTGGCACAAATTCAATAAACTTCAATTCTATTCAATTGTTGATTAATTAAGTCTTTAACGTTCATCTGGATGTGATGTAAATATGAATACCATTTTCCCTTCAATATTTAAGATGAAAGCATTATCATATTCAGCCAGATTAAAACTGCAAACATTACAAAAGTACAAAAGTATTAAGTACTGCTCTTAAAATAAGAATTAATCTCTTTATCTTTGACATTTTGATCCTTCATGTCAACAAATTTGAGTAATTTGCTCAGAATGTGGGACGGAAATACAAACAGAAATCTTGATGTCATTGTGCCAATATTGATACCAATATCAATACTCACCTTATTATAGTTAGTATTGATATTTAGATCAGTATTTATATTGACAGTGCTAAGACCTGCCACCTGGCTGTGATTGGTTGTGCTGAGACAAGGCAGAGGAGCTTGAATTTTTTCACAGAATATTTGTTTCATCCAACACTGTCATCACACAGCGATAGCAGTGTGATTTTACATAAATATGTAAACATTTAAATAAATTAAAAAGTTGCAGCTTTAAGGCATTTTGTGAAAACAGCTAGAAAGTGATGTTAAAATACAGTCTCACTGTTGTTGCCATGAGACAAAAATAAAAACAGGACTGCATATTGCTGGTTCACCTGCAGGTGGTGAGCGGTGTAGTTGTAGTACTTGAGCCTGTCGTTGGCAGCTGCCCCCGTGGAGATGTTCAGCACTCCAACCTTCAGCTGGTCCAGCGTCTTATTGGACAACGTTAGGTCTCTGATCAGCTGCCAGATGCAATCATCACAGTCTGGAAGCAGAGAAATATCCACAGAGGTTGAAACACTTCTCCTCCTGTCTCCTGGGTGGTGAGCTGATGCTCAGCTCCACTCACCGTTGTAGCAGAGGTTGACAGCGGCCTCTGTCAGGCATTCTCCTGTGTGCATGTTGCAGTGGCCGCTCTCGCAGTCACACTCTGCAGACAGACACACGTGCAGTCAGGATCTGATGAAACACTTCAGAGCTCTCATTGTTTGTGCTGTACTGAATTTGGGTGATATCGCCACAACAGGACATCACAGTATATTTTTTCAAATACTTTGATAATGATATCACAGACAATACTCCACATTTGCCGCTTTTTTAAAAAATGAATTTGGCCGGTTATGTCATTTTAAACTTAAAAACACATTTTCATTTCTTCCATGTGTGACGGACATCTCCACTGAAGCAATGATGGTCTGTCGGTGTTCCGGTTTTTAGCTTTCATGTTCCTGCAACTGCATCAGCAGCTACAGAAACCATTAGACATCAGTCCCTTATCACAGATATCAGTGAATTCTGTGTAAGTTAGTCCAGACTGTGGTCCAGCTGGCCAGCTTGGTGCATGGCAAACAACTATAGGAAGCATTGCTATAGTTGGAGTGTAAGGAGTGTGGACCACATAGAGCCTCACGCTGCACAGGTTCAGTTAACTGGGGTCATCTTTTGATTTCGCATCATTCATTTTCATACCAATGTCAAAATTTTTTTACCTGTATTACCATAAACGAGATGATATGGCATACACTTATGCTGTCCATATAAATATCAGGAGCTGCAGACGGTGGTTTGGCAGGAGGCCTGAACATCTGCCTTGTGGTCTCCCTACTGAGGGATTAATGGCTTTAGCAGCTGCACAATGTATACACGTTTAAGCTGCATGGTGAAGTCATCCAGCTCTCTGCAGAGAGTCTTCAGGCTAAGGGTCACAGCTCTTAACGCATTCTCCTCTGATAACACCAGCGCTGCTGCAGTCGTGGGTGTGGGAATGGAAGGCTGAGTTCATCCTGTTCCGACGGGAATGCACACTCCATTCTTCAACAAGCTCTTCTCATTCTCTGTCTTCTAATTTGCAGACAGAGAAGGAACATTTGGTCTCCTGACTTACTCTGGCAGCCGGACGGACTGTAATCCCAGTATCCTGTGAGGCAGCGGTCGCAGTAGCGGCCTCCGGCCCCCGGGAGGCAGGGACAGCTGTGGGTGAGCGGATGGCAAGTTGTGCGAAGGGAAGCTGGCCCACATTCACACCTCCTGCAGCCCTGACAGCTGGAGAAGCCAAAGTAACTCTCCTGGATTAAGAAAGCCCCCAAAAACAAACAAGTCAAGTTATATTGAATCTGGGAACTGTGGGATCATTTTCCTTTTCTGTTCGTGCAATGACTGAATAAATGCTACAGCTCATTATTTGACAGGAAATGTAATCACAGTGCAGTTTTAGCTGCCATGTACAATTCTTTTGCCTCCATGTTTTTGTTCATTTGCCAGAGCTACTTTTACTGTCACTGGAGTATTATATGATAGTCCAGTTGGGATGGAGGTGTGGAGCTGAGTTGTAAATTATTTTGGTAGCAGTCGATGTAAAATGAATTGTATCAAATATTTACGTAATCCATATTTTAAAATGATAAATTATTGTTACATACTGTAAAAAAAATAAGGGGGGATAGTTCCTGGGTGTGACATTTTTGACAAGGTGATGTATGATGCAATCAGCAGGTCTTTTTGTTTAGTTGTTGATCATCCTGTGGAAAATAATTCATACGCATATTGACTGTGTTGATGATTTTGCATTGATACTATGGTAAACTCATTTATTCCTGATGAGGATCAAAAAGCATATTCTGAACCTCAGGATGAGATTCAGATTAATAAATCAGAGTTTAAGTATTTAAGATTTGTTGCTCAATTTTATTTTTACATATGTCATTATTACAATATTACTGAGGGCAAAATTCAGATAGTCTAGAAATGTAAATTTTATTACAGCATAAATCTGTTAGCCAAGATATTTAATGAAGGCCTGGAAGAAACATTGATTTAGTGATTAATGTGTTAGAAAACTTTTATTCTGTCCTTCAACATTTTCATGAAATACAACAATTTGTTTCTTCTAACCACCAATTTGCAGCATTAGTGAGCAGAAGCCTGTGGTCGGTCTCACCTCACACTGGTCACAGAGACGACCTTTGACTCCGGGCTTGCAGTGACACACTCCTGTCCTGTCGTCACATGACGAGGTGCCGCATTTGTTGCACTCGCACTCTGGGACAGACAAGGGCACACACACGCACACACACACACACGCACACACCAATGAGAACCTGCGACTTGCAAGGTGGAAGGGGTTCGTTCTAGAATTAGCCTTTACAGTAATCAGTCAGCCAGAGCGGTGGCCTCGGCTTGTTTTTCCACAGAGCGGCTTTCCCTTTGTGGGACACGCAGTCATACACACCTGTTAATCTGAAGTCGTCAGGACTTAAAGGCTATTGTGGCACTAGAGGTTTCTATTTATTGGTAGCTGGACAGGAAGAGAAGTGAGCCAGGAATCGCACCAGCAACAGCCGCGCTGAGGACTGCAGCCTCTGCATGTGGTGTGCCTGGGACAGAACAATCACATCACAACGCCGCCACTAAAGAAACGCCCAACTGCTGTCACGGAAACAGACCACAGCTAATGACAGCTGTGTCCACAAGCTTCCCTCCTGTCCTGATCCTGCAGACAGCTGACTCACTGACATTACCCCACGACTTCTTCAAAGAAGATTAAAGATGCGCCTATAAAACGGATTCATAGATTATTATACCCTTTTATTGCTTCTACAAATCAGTCATGATCAACAAAATCAGGGATTTTTAACCAATAAAAAATACAATAAAAACCTTTCATGTGAAAGTGAAATTGACTGCGACAAAATAAAGACAATTAAAGGGGCAGCATTGTGTATTTTCCAGACACATGGTGCCATTTTATAGCATAATCGAGTTACCTTCAGTTGTTATGAAAATAATGTAAATATTAAACATGACTTAAAAGAAATTTGACTTTGCAATTTAATGCCTTAAAATTGGGAAAATTCTGTCTTTAAGAAGCTCCTGCTCTTTCTGAAAATCCGCCTTCAGGAAATCATCACAACATGTCTCCTCTATTAAACCTCTAACAACGTTTTTCCAGTGTTGCACTAAGAAGTAGCTCATATAATGAGCTCAGAAGATATGCATTTCAACCAGGTGTTTGCTAATTGCTGCCGGCTAGTCTGAAGGAGCCGGTGGAGGGTTGTTCTGTGAGGCAGAACCTCGGAAGCTTGGAAACTGCAGCTCCTCCTCAGAGCTTTGTCCTCGAAGGCAGAGCTAGGTCCAACCAGGCGTTTTGCACAGCTGAATGGTTGCCATGGAGATTAAAAGATTTCTCAAACATGCATGAAAGAATCAAGGCAAAACCCCAGGAATGATTTAGATGATGAAAAAACATCTTAAGATGATGTAAAGCTCATTTTAATACTGCATAATTCTGACTGTTTAAATTAAAAATATGAAAGATAAAATAAGTGACTGCATAAATATTCAGGTGATTTCCATTCCACTCATTGTGACCTCTGAATCTTTGCAGATTTAGCTTAGTTACTTTAAAGGAGGTGAACCTTTAAGCTATCACTTATTTTATGTTAAATGTTTTTATTTAACTGTCATTATTTCACAGAAATCAGAATTCACTATTGAATTTTCTTTGTAAATGTTTTTGGTCAAAGCGATCATATTTTGTTGATAATGGTGGATTATCAACAAAATCTAAGTCGGTGAATCTTTTTAATAGGCACTGTATTTTCGTGCGATATCCACACTCCCCCCCCCAAACCATCCTCCCTACCTCTGCAGTTCTTGGCACTGATGGCATCGCCATAGAAACCAGGGGCACAGCGCTCGCAGCTGGCGCCGGCCGTGTTTCCCCAGCAGTGCTGGCAGCGGCCCGTCAAGTTGTGACACTCGTTGAAGATCAGGTTAGGGTCCGTGTTGCCGTTGCAGTCGCACCTCTTACAAGATGAACCAATCAGCATTGGGTTGCCATAGTAACCTGGGGCACACCTGTAGCGTGGTGTATACAGTGTAGAACGCATGGTTACAATGAACGCTTTGGACAGGAAAGTGATGCAGTTAATGCTGAACACTACATATCACTGATTTAAAAAATAAATCACTTTAATCAAAGAGAGGAGAAACAATGTGGACACAGAGAAACTCTGGTCAGCTCTGACCTCTCACAGTGATTTCCAGCGTAGCCCTCTTTGCACTTGCACTGCAGAGTGCTAATCCCTTTTTTGCAGTACACAGCGAAGCTGCCCGGAAAAACACACACACACGCACACACACACACACACACACGCACACACACACACACACACACACACCAAAGTATGTCAGAGAGTAGACATCACCAGCCAATACTCAACCTTGACATCAAGGCCCAAAATATTACCCATTTTTTGTCTAGTTTCTTGTGCAAATGTCTCAGTTCACTTGAAAAAGACAAAACAAATTTACAAGTATATTTTCAGCAAGACATAGGAACTTAATTTATGTCAGTTATTCCTTAATATAAATAAGAAAGTACAAGTTCAGTTTAAGGGTGCAGCGATTGCAGTTTTCTGGCCGATCTTTTAAAAAGCTTAACCTACCCATTCCAATTTTGGCCAATACCATTTTGTCTGAAATGTTGCTTTAATATAGCAAGAAGTTCCTGAGTTGGCAACACTGGGGTCACTATTGTTAATTATAAACGTGCAGACATAACTTGGTGGGTAGGTCTGTTAGTCAAACCTTTCTCACTAGAGAGCAAAAGAAGACAGTGGTTAATTCTTAGACCTTTGCCAAGCTAGATAAGATATCACTGGATAAGATCGGCTTCATATGTAAAAATCGACCAATCACCGATCTCCCAAAATTAAGGAAATAGTTACCAATTAATTGGTGAACCCCTAGTTCAGTTATAACATTGGCCAAATGTCTTGTTATAAATTAAACAATCTGCCAGTGGAACTAGTACTTGTTATCAATTTTAAAGAGTTATTAACTTAAAACAAGTTCTTATATCTTGCTAAAAAGTTACTTGTAATTTAGTTTTGTCTTATTTAAAATGTCCTAAGATATTTGAACTGGAAATTAAACAAAAAAAAAAAAAAAAAGAAACTTGATAAGTTTTAGTGTTTGTGCATTGTTGAGACCGCCTCAGGAATAGCAAAGCAGCTTACTTATTGGAGGGGGCAGAGATGGGGCAGGAGCAGGGCATGCAGGCATGGAGCCCGTCCTGTCTGGAGCTCAGGATGTAGCCGTCTTCACACAATTCACAAAAATCCCCTGTGCTGTGATCCTTACAGTTCTGGAGGTGGCAGGCAGGGGTGGTATATTACACTTGACACCAAGGTGATTACCCAGGACAGTCTAAAAGCAATACTTACAATACAGATGCCAGTGATGTCTTCACAGTAGTCGGCGTGACCCTTGCAGTTGCATGGCAGACAGGCGTTTTGTTGACTGAGGAAGGAACCTCTTGCACACTGAAAAAAATAAATAAATTCAGCCACTATATCAACATTGCTCATGTTTCTATTATCTGGTTCTTGTATTTGCAGAAGACAAGATGAATACGGAATGTTTACCCGACATGGGGAGAAATTATGTACTTTTTTTATGACTCTTTATTAAATAACTAAAGACTGTGTGGCGCTCTCTCTGTGACCGTTTTGAGAATGCAGGGAGGGAGGGAGGGATTCCTTCTAAGCTTGCACAATATTTATAATTTAATACATGTGAGAAAGACATTTTCATGTCTCCATTTGTCATTGTCCCTTCCAAAGAGGACTGTATCATGAGGATCCTCTGCGTACAAATAAATTACAGCAGAATTCGTTTTGTATCAAAAATTGATATATCATGACCCAAAGAATAAGAATCAAATTGTGAGGCAGTAAAAGATTCCCACCCCTAATGTTCTCTCCTCATGTTGACTGCCTATGTTCTTCCAATAACCATCCCCCAACATGATGCTGCAATGCTGTCCTTTATGACTGGGATGGTTAGTGTCCATGTAATGTCTGTCTGCCTTACACCCAACACACACATGGATTTTTTTTTTCTTGCTTCCCCTCCTTCTTGTTCCCTGTGACTTTGCTGTAGTCTGTTTTGTTTATTGGCCTCCATTAACAGACTTCCAGCTCTGCTCCTCCTTCTCTTGAGAAATCAACTGACTGACCTTCTCCACAGTATATTCTCCTCGGCTCTTGAACTATGTCTCACCAGACTGTTGTTGCAACCACAGCGGTGGGGAACTCTCCACCTCGCTCCTCTCAGCTCGCCCTGATTGCCTCACAGCTTTCAAAATAAACTCCACCGCCTCCTGATTCTCTGCTTCTTATGATTCTCCATTGGGCCTTCCCTCTTTTCAAACGCCTCGCAGTAGCATTGATTCCCCTTTAACGTTTGAAGATCAACATTTTTAAAGTTGGATGTTATGTTTTTCTTTACTGCGATTTTATCATCTGCCAACACAAATTGGTGGATAACTAAGAAGTGAAGGGAATTAAACAGACACCTGGGCTTCAAAATGGAATGGATTTCTAGTCAGCACCCCGACTCAATAACATAGAATTGTTGTGCTTGACTTAAGGGACCCAAATGCAGAGAGCTATGCATTGATAAGCAAAACAAAGAAAGTGTAGAGTTTCGTGTGCTGGAAGGCAGAGACATGGAGCCAGGATGGAGGAACTGCCAGAGAAGAGCGAGGCGTGGGAACCAGGAGCGGCAGCTGACTCAGCCTGTACGGATGCACCGATTTGAAAAGTTGGGCAGATGTTAATATTCAATATTACTATTGCTATTATGCCCAATAACTGGTACTATAAGTATTATATGTATTTTTCTACCTCAAAAAAACACAGCCACATCACTTCCTCTCTGCTTCGGTTTAACTCCCCATAATCCTTTGCTGTATCACTATCGCATGATCAAACAAATACCACATCACCATTCGCCCTCCCCTCCCCACCACTACAACCATCTGAGAAGCAAATAGTAGCAAGATGGAAATAAATATTTATTAATATCAAACTAAAACTAATGTGTTAAATGATGACTAATATAACGACGTTAGTCGCGGTATATTGTAACCCTTTCTTTGCTTTCCAGTCATTCTCCGAAATCTGCTGAAAAGAAGTCTCTTTCATATCAGCGTGTTGTCCTGAGGAAGCAGGTCTGAGCTGAAGCTTCCTGTCTCATGTCTCAGGATGTTCCACACCGTCTCTCTCTGTGTCTCAGATCACATTTGAACTTCAGGAGCTGCAGCTCTCAGTGATGCCTACAATAGGACTTTGTGAGCTGCGGCCAGAAGGACGCCCAGCGTTTGACCTCCCTGCTGCATGCAGCCAGCCGGACGTCGACATTCAGAGGGTGGAACATTCCACAGACGTCCAGCTGTGGACGCTTGTGATTCACACTGCGTTTAATCCACAGATGGGCTGTGAGACAAAGATACGTTTGTGGCCAGCTCATGTTAAACATCCTGAAAAACAGAACGCTGTCTCCCACACAGGACAGATTTCCTGTGGGTTTCCCTCACTATCAGTATGCACAGAGCGACGTTACGTTATTATACACTCAAGTGTCATGCTGCCATGCAAAAACATCCCAAGAAAGTTTCAAATGTTCTCAGTTAACTCAGCTAAAATAAAAATAAATACCACAAGTTTATAGAAAAGCCAATTAAAGCAATAGAGAACAACTGAAAGATGACTCTGGGTGAAACAGCTGCAGGGGGCCCGGGGTCCTGGGGGGCTTTAAGGATTAAGGGTTGGAATAACACATGGCACGGACTTCTCTAAAGCTTTCTTTTTGACCATTAAATTGTCAAAAGTTTAATGCAAAATTACTTTTGTGCAGGTAGGCTTCAGTTCAAGCATTGAAATGCTTTAATAGCAGAGTTACATTTGATGATTAGGCTGAAAAATATTAACAAGAACCAAGTAAAACAAAGCTCGAACTAATTATGAAGGCAAGTAGCATCCTGTAGAAAGCTGTAGCTAATTTAATGCTCAGCACATATTAAAGTTGTTTTTCTTTTGTGCTTTAACCAGAACCAGAAGGTTGGTGGAGCTGCAGAATACTTTTAATTGTCTCACCAGGAATCTGCGTTCTTGTGGGTTTTTTTTTCTGTCCTCAGGAATAAAGTGTCCCTTTGTGGCTAACAGAAAAACTATTCACACTGCATTTCTTTTAAAAAATGTCAGTTTATTTCTCTTCTGCCCATGTTATCAGCTGGTTGTTGTTGTTTTTGAATGAACATTCGAGAGAGAATTAGCTTGTTGTGCCACGGTCATATAAAGGTTTACATTTAGCTGGAAATCATTTAGATGGTTGTTATTTTTGTCATATACTTGTTTTCTTTATGAGTGTTAATTTTAAACAGGTCTGTTGAAATCTTATTCTAACTTTTTCCTTCTTCTCCTCCCTTCTTTTTCAGTCCGTGCAACATTTTTGTTAAACAATGTGGTCAAACAAGAGCTTAGTTCTCATTTTGTGCCTTAAAATGATCCTTCTGACAACCTGACCATCACAATGGCAACCATGTGTGGCCAGTGAAACATAACAAATGACATCTAGATGGAAAAATAAATGCTGCTAAAAATCATGCAGATTAATACTGTCTCGAGACCTATAAGCTATTACCACTTTTCTACCTTCAGAAAGATTTTGGAAATATTTGTCCCACTTTTTATTAATTCATTCATTTTTGAGGTACAGTAGGTGTCTTTCTTTTAAGGATTAGGATTTCCAAAAAGGGTTAGGGTTAGGGTTGGATAATGAGAGACGGGGACCTCCTGGTCAGCAAAGGTCATCAGGCCTGGATTCGTACCTGTGACGTCCGCCTCCGTATGTGAATTGTGCTCTATATCACCACAGCAAACCACACCCGGTCCATCTAAAAGCCAGAACAAAAACACGTGTCCCTTTGTCTGATAGCACTTTGTCATGATCTCAGTCTGTCCATGGCAGGCACGTGCAGAGGGGGGGGGCTAAGGGGACTTGAGCACCTGCTCAAGCCCCCTTAGCCCAAAAGTGCCCTTTTGGTCTTTTTTTTTTTTTTTTTTTTTTTTTTTTTTGGATTTTTGACACATGTACTAAAATTATTAATTTTATTTTTTTTTTTTTTAACTTTGCAAGAAAAACACCAAAATAAGCCCTCCGGCC